>CAIGQW010052735.1:1728260-1742618 GCA_903798125.1 Danio choprae | reverse complement strand
ACAAACAAACAAACAAACAAACAAACAAACAAACAAACAAACAAACAGTACCAGACAGGTAAATGCATGATCTTGTGGTGTATTGTTTTCTTGAAACCACCAGGAAGGCAGTGGCACTGCGGGTTTTGGGCCAAGCATCATTGCTTGCAGCTACTGTACCATTGCCATCAAGTAATTTAGCCCCTGTAACAATATGTAAATCTCAGCTTTATTGAAGATCTAGGTATTTTTATTTAATTGCATATGTAACAGTTTTGGAATATTTTTGCAATATGGTTGTGTCATAATTTTTCTACCCCTACTGAAATATGCTTGTTTAAGTAGTTTATTTCTTTGTACTGTATAATATAGGGCACAAAATTGTGCATCTTTTGAATAAATTTGTTAGCTTAATTAGTATAATTAATTTGCTCCATACATGAACTATAGCTGAAGCTGCGGTCACACTGCACTTTTCGCCCCCATAGACTTCCATTTATACACACGCGAATGCGTCAGACCGGAAACGCAAGCTTATGCAACAAGTTTCGCAGTTCACTGCGTTGGAAAGTTTAAGCTTGGTGAACTCTGGTCAGCAAAATCGCATCACGTAATTGCGTGAGACCAATCAAAGATCAAAACATGACCTCTCTGGACAGAAATGTAAAATATGAACCAATTGCTTGCTTTTTTAAATGCCTAATCATCTTGTTTAATCCTGCCCCTTTTCGCACCGCCGCACAACAATCACACCACGGCATAAGTCACGAATATGGCCAAATCAAAACAGGTGTCACATGCTGTATGGATAATAAAATGTAAACATATTAGGTTAAGTACTAGGTTATGAGGTATTAGGTCAGGGGTGCCCAAACTCAGTCCTGAAGGGCCCCATTCAAAAAATTGGCAGCGCATTTTGATGATGCAATATGCTACCCATCAGATTTTGCTACCAGTGTAAATTTTAATGTAGAGTAGTGTGATATGAAGCTGTAATATCGCCCTAACCTACCTAATCCCTAACCCCAACCTCAGAACCATTCAAATACAGTGTTGGTAGCATAATCTGATGGGTTGGATAAAATGTCAGAACACCAGTGCTCTGAAGATTTTAACTCCAACTTGCCTCAACACACCTGCATGGATGTTTCTAGAAAGCCTAGTAAGAGCTTGATTAGCTAGCCTAGGTGTGTCTGATTGGGGATGGAACTAAATTTTGCACCACACCAGGAATTTGGCCACCCCTGTATTAGGTTATATCTATTATTAAGATATGGGCTGTTCATTAATACCTATAAAGTACATATTCCGCATGATTTTATTGTACATTCCTAATCCTAACCAATACCTAAACATAACATCTACTTTATTACTATTAATAAGCAGCAAATAGCGAGAATTGTACTTTAAAATAAAGTGTGACCAAATGTTTTTCCAACTGTTTGCCCTCAATTCACTGGCAAAGACTTGCAAGATGGATATTTTAATGCAGAATGAGAAGAATGGGAGACATGTTGTGACATCACGCTCAACAGCGCTCTTGACCACAAAGAACATTTATGTAACCCATGGATCTGCAGTATGCCTTATGGTAAACAAAAAAGGCAAATGCTATGAACAGAATCTTAACTGTATCAAAGGCATGATGAATTATTTGATGTATTAAACCAAATTGGCAAACGTGATGCCTACGGTGCATAGAATCTTGATAATCTTTGGATATTCCAACAGGACAATCATCCCAAAGAAATAAATCTACTGAAGCTTATAATTCAGGTTATCACTCAGGATGTTTTTGAATGGCCTGTTCCAGGTTTAAATAACATGGAAAAAAAGCTCTCAAAAATACTTGATGCAACCTGAAGATAGCAGTGACAACAAGAAAGCCAAATATTTTACTGTAAGTTATTTAGACGTTTTCAAATGACAGATGGGTCAAGACTCCAGCAGAGAGGTGACAGAAGCTTGTTAGCACTTAGAGGCGTTTACTGCCAGTTATAAAGAATAAAAGAAGGCCTTCAAAATACTATTTTACTATTTTGGGGATTTATAATTTTTTATACACGAACGTTTAGAGAAATTCTGATGGTTTAAGCGTAAGACCCCTGAATCACCATATGAATATACCGTTGAAGTCTGTTATTATTAGCCCTCCTGAATTATTACCCCCCCTGTATATTTTGTTCCCCAAATTTCTGTTTCACAGAAAGAAGTTTATTTCTAAACATAATACTTTTAATAACTCATTTATAATAACTGATTTCTTTTATCTTTGCCATGATGACAGTACATAGTATTTTACTAGATATTTTTCAAGATACTAGTATTTAGCTTAAAGTGACATTTAAAGGCTTAACTAGGTTAATTAGGTTAATCAAGCAAGTTAGGGTAATTAGCCAAATCATTGTATAACAGTGGTTTAGAGGGCTAATAATATTGAGCTTACAAATTAAAACTGCTTTTATTCCAGCCAAAATAAAACAAATAAGACTTTCTCCAGAAGAAAAAAATATTAATATGAAAAATATGAAAATCATCAGTGACCACATCAAAACCTTCTATATTGTTCTACCAATAAAGTAAGTAACCTATCAATCGGGAGATCTTGAGGGGAGTGCAAACGAAACGTTCAAAGACAACATGCAAAACACAAAGATAACAAAACCAATACAAATTCATTTTAATACTGCATTGTTTCTTAAAGTATGAGCTTCATAAAATGAACAGAATAAAGTGCAACTGTCTTGTGAGTGTTTCAAGGTCTGTCTCTCTCTTCATAATCCTGTAGAGAAAGAGAGGGATGAGCACAACAAGGCTCGGGTATTAAACCAGATAATGCACAAGCTGCTGGGCCTTTAATTGTATCCCTCAACCACACTGCCCAACTGAACATATTAGCCTTATTTATGTAGCCTCTGTACCTTATTTATCCCTAAAGAGTGAATAGTGGTTCCTTAATGGTAAATATTAGTATTTAAAGTGCACATATTGCTTTCTAAATAGTACATACTATCCTGTGAAAAGGTACTGCCCCTGTGACAACTTTCGTACCTCAATTTCAGGGAGTGTAAGGTATAAGGAAAGGTACCTATTAGCTTTATTTATGTAGCCACACTTGACAAAATCTAAAATGTGAGAATCTCTGTGCATACAAATCTGAGGATGTAAACGTACAGTAATATTACTTTACATTAACATAAAAGCAACATCATGATGGCTACAATAAGTACTTTAATCTCATTAAAAAAGTACATAATTTGTCACTGAGATGGTCCCTTTTCAAATATTCACTTCTATACCTTATTTATCCCTAAAGAGTAAATAGCGGTTCCTTAATGGTATATATTAATATTAAAGTGTGCATATTACTTCCTTAATAGTACATATTAGTACCCTTTGAAAAGGTACTGCTCCTGTGACAACTTTTGTACCTCAATTTCAGAGAGTATAAGGAAAGGTGAGCATATTTACACCAGGCCTGTACAGTATGACTGGCACGCAACTGGAGGTTTCCACTGGTTAAACTGAGAGCTCAAGGGCACAGAGACGTGGTGTGACAGATGAAATAGGATTGGCTGGAGAGATGAGCTTTTATTTTGAGCACAGGCCCGCTGTCGTCTCACTCTACAGGAACAGCCTGCTCTACTGGAGCCTGGGACCCCTTCAATTCTACAGGTCAGTACAACCAAGCACTTGCTTTAGAGGATTTAAAGCTTTGTTTATTGACAGAAACAGTTGCTACTGTGCTGAGGATGTTTTTGATACACCTTTTTATTCAATTATTTTGAAATTAGGTTGATTTTTATGATACAAAAGGCCTGTTTGTAATTGAAATGGTGTAAAATAAGGTTTGTTTTGCAGTTGAAATGCATACTATCTACATTGTTGTTTGGTTTATGTAATTTAAACCAGCACATTCTCCTAATCCACCCTGAAACTAGAAAACACTACAACAGCTACACTTTCCCATTGAAAGCCCCTCTGACTGCTCGCCACATCATGTGATCTTTGTAACACATGCCAGCAGGGCTTTGACACCATTGCGTTAGACATTTTACTCTGACTCTACTGTCACGGTTGACCTTTTCTGGTGTATATGTATGTACACTTAAAATATCTAGAACAGGCAATAAATTCTTCACATAGATAATAAAATGGAGTATTTATAGTAGAAGAAGAATAGTAATGACACCTCTGTTGTTTTTGTGTAAGGTTTTAAGGTAGGAAGGGAACATGCATGTGACACACAGGCTACAGTGTGTGATTCCAGAGCATGTGAAATATAAGCCAGCACGTATTACTTTGACATTAAGTTCAAAGCCAATGTATATTTGGATACAGACCAGTGGACACATTTTACACGTCAGGATACAGAGGACGTTCGTAAAGGTTGTCAAACAACTATATCACTAATGTGCTTTAAAACTTTGAAAAGGCTTCAGCAAAAATTAATATTAACACACTGTTTGTCTGATTAAGGTTTGCATTGTTGTTGATTCTACATAGAGGAATACCCTAATCAGTTTAGAATTGTAATCCAGTTATCATTTACTCAGTCTCATGTTGTTCAAACCCACGAGACTTTCATTCATCTTCAGAACATATAGTTGAAGTCAGAATTATTAGACCTCCTGGTAAATTAAAATTCATTGCTATTATTTCCTCAAGTTCTGATTAACAGAGTGAAGATTTTTTCCAACATATTTCTAAACATAATAGTTTTAAAAACTAATTTCTAATAACTTGTTTGATTGTTTTATCTTTGCTATGATGACAGTACATAATATTTAATTAGATATTTGTCAAGATACTAGTATTCAGCTTAAAGTGCAATTAACTAGGTTAATTAAGTTAACTAGGCAAATTAAGGGTAATTAGGCAAGTCGTTGTATAACAGGGGTTGTTCTGTAGAGAACTGAAAAAAATAAAAATACATTGCTTAAGGGGGCTGATAATATTGACCTTAACATGGTTTTAAATAATAAAAAAACTGCTTTTATTTCACCCAAAATAAAACAAATAAGACTTTTTCCAGAAGACAAAATATTATTGGAAATACTGTGAAAATCGTCTTGCTCCATTAAATATTACGAGAAATTTTTGAAAAAGAATAAATATTTTACTGGTGGGCTAATAATTTTGCTCTCAAGGATATTAATATGGCAGCACGGTGGCGCAGTGGGTAGCACAATCGCCTCACAGCAAGAAGGTCGCTGGTTTGAGCCCCGGCTGGTATTTCTGTGTGGAGTTTGCATGTTCTCCCCGTGTTGGCGTGGGTTTCCTCTGGGTGCTCCGGTTTCCCCCACAATTCCAAAGACATGCGGTATAGGTGAATTGGGTAAGCTAAATTGTCCATAGTGTATGTGTGTGAATGAGAGTGTATGGGTCGTTCCCAGTGATGGGTTGCAGCTGGAAAGGCATCCGATGCGTAAAACATATGCTGGATAAGTTGGCGGTTCATTCCGCTGTGGCGACCCCTGATTAATAAATGAATGAATGAATGATATTAATATACTGTATGAAAGTAACGCAACCAAAATATTATGCAATCATTACAAATGACTGGGTGCTTGGTACTTGGCACAAATCATCAATTGTTTGCAGAATTGAGTAGCTTAATCTAAATATCCAGAAGACACAGCATTGCTTAGACTTTTATTTGCATATAATCAATGAAAACATAGAGCTCCAGAAACCATCATGATCTTTTCATCTTTAACCATAGACTGAAAGAAATAATGAGATAAAACTTTCAAATATCTTTAATTGTGTTGTGAAGATTTGCAAAAGACTTGTAATTGATAGATTTTCTTTATTTTAAAAAATATATATTTTATTGGCACTTATGAATAAATATTTTTGAGTAAGCCAAATAGGTAGATATGAATGTAAAAGAAATTGAAAGAAACGTATTATTATACATATTGCACAATACTTTATGAAATAAAATAAATAAAATAATAGCTGTTAAATCAAGCAACGATTTCTACCCGATTTGACCATAAAAATGAATTTTGTTGGTGAACTCAGGGTCAATCAGTCACCTAAACTATTATTTTTAGGTAATATTGAATATTGATTAATATGGCTTTTAGAGGAGAAATTCAGTGAACAGTACAGTACAAGTTACACGTAGGCTATATTTCCTCAAAACATTTCATTCCATTTAGAAATGAAAAAAAAAAAATCTCAATATTGTTGTATATTTTTTATGATTATGATAATGCAATAAATAATATTTTGCTATGTGTGTTTTTGTGCTGCTAACTAGGTAGCTTAGGCCTGTCATGACTAATAATGGACCTTGTCTGAATGATTGATTTACTGAATCATTTATTCAGATGATTCATTCACAATGGCTGATTCATTTAAAGGAAGCAAGTGATTTGTTTATAAAAAATAATAATATATAATAAATAATAGAAACATCTATAATAATAAAAGTAGTTTTTAAGTAGCTTTTATAACTAGAATTATATGTGCATTTTAACTACACACTAATAGGCTCCATCAAACAGTGAACACTTTTGAACTATCAAGACAAGAACTATCATGTTTTTCTTTGTTTTTGCGAAGTGAGTGACATATTCAATAAGGCCTGTTTTAACATTGCCAAATCAAAAATGTCTACATTACCGCAGAAAATCAATATCCCACATCCACACTTCATAGGTGCACTATGAACCTACTCTTATTACTAAGTAATAATTATGTAATGGCATAAGACAAACTATAAACAAAACCTCAATTATAACCCTAGTAAACACATGTCGTTATTTAATATTGTATAAATTACACTGTAACAGAAGAAGGTGCTCTCCTTATTAAAAATAAATTTTACATTACATTTTTACAATAGAATTTTCAGTCAGATGTTATCATTCGATTGACTGGGTTGTTATCAGCGGTTATTAGGTCATAGATATGGGCTAGTAGGCTGTTATCAACCATCCATATGGTTAATCACCAATACAAATACAAGGGCAGACCCCAGATTGAAAATTACATATTCATATGATTTCACTCATAGTAAAATGTATGGAGGACGGCATGGTGGCTCAGTGATTAGCACTGTCGCCTCACAGCAAGAAGGCCCCAGCTGGGTCAGTTAGCATTTCTGTGTGGAGTTTGCATGTTCTCCCCGTGTTGGCGTGGGTTTCCTCCGGGTGCTTAGGTTTTCCCCACAGTCCAAAGACATGCGCTATAGGTGAATTGAATAAACTAAATTGGCCGTAGTGTATGTGTGTAAATGAGAGTGTATGGGTGTTTCCCAATACTGGGTTGCAGCTGGAAGGATATCCGCTGTGTAAAACATATGGTGGATAAGTTGGCAGTTCATGCCACTGTGGCGACCCCTGATGAATAAAGGGACTAAGCCGAAGGAAAATGAATGAATAAAGGTATGGATGAATCATATCACCATATGGATGAATAATAACAACTTATGTATATGAGCTGATAACCACAGATAATCAACTAATACTATCTGAAGTGGGTGAGAATTTAACTATACCCGAACTCTCACATTAATCTAAATGTAACATTCATTTTAAGTTCAGGTGAGTGAGTGGTGAGAACCGCAAGCATGTTCAGTCGAGTGTTATCCGGACGCAACACCGCTGTGGTGGCGGCCAGCCTGGGTGCAGGTGCCCTGGTCTCCAGCTACATCATGACTGAGTCAGGAGTCTCTGCTGGAGAGAAGAAGAAGCTCTACCCACCCAGGTGCATGATTCACTTTACATTATGCAACAATTCTTTCCATGTTAACTTGAGAATATCAACAACAACATTCTGTAGATATAATGTAGTTTTTTTTTCAAAGTGCTGACTTCCCAGACCTGCGCAAACACAACAACTGCATGGCTTCAGCCTTGACCCCTGCTGTTTATGGTCGTCTGAGAGACAAACTGACCCCCAATAACTGGAGTGTTGACCAGTGCATTCAGACTGGAGTGGACAACCCTGGTCATCCCTTCATCAAGACTGTTGGTATGGTGGCTGGCGATGAGGAGAGCTATGAGGTACAAACCAGAGACAAATGCAAGTGCAAAATTGCTTTGGTGGATGTTGAACTTAAATATGAGAAACAATACACTTTGGTAACACTTTATTTTGATGGTCACCAATTTGTAACTGTGTCAACTAGAAGGTATTTGTGCTTTAGTACACTGTGTACTTAATATTACTTTGTTTCAACAGACATTCTATTGCTACTTACTCTAACCACAAAAGTTATTTATATCCAACAGAATGCCCAAAGGGGACCATAAAATTGAAGTGTAACCTCCTCATAAAGGAACACTCCACGGCTCATTTTACGAGACACAGAGAGTTAAACAATTGAGTTTTAGCATTTTGTATCCTTTAAGTCAATCTTCGGCTTTGGCGAGACCACTTTTAGCTTAGCTTAACAGAAATCATTGAATCAGATTACACCATTAGCATCTCACTCAATTTAAATAGAGATTTTAGATAATTTTCCTATTTAAAGCTTGACTCTTTTGTAGTTACACCGTGTACTAAGACCAACAGAAAATGAAAAGTTACTGATATGGCTAGGAACTATACTCTCATTTTGGCGTAATAACCAAGAAACTTTGCTGCAGTACCATGGCTGAGATTCTATTCATTCATTTTCATTTCGGCTTAGTCCCTTTATTAATCTGGGGTCGCCACAGCGGAATGAACCGCCAACTTATCCAGCATATGTTTTACGCAGCGGATGCCCTTCCAGCCGCAACCCATCTCTGGGAAACATCCATACACACCCATTCACACTCATACAATACGGACAATTTAGTCTACCCAATTCACCTGTACCGCATGTTTTTGGACTTGTGGGGGAAACCGGAGCACCCGGAGAAAACCCACGCCAACACAGGGAGAACATGCAAACTCCACACAGAAACGCCAACTGACCCAGCCGAGGCTCGAACCAGCGACTTCTTGCTGTGAGGCGAACGTGCTACCCACTGCGCCACTGTGAGGCCGGCTGAGATTCTAATGAGTGAAAAATCTAAAAGTGACCCACAGATGAATGGATTCAAAAATGGCAAATCAATGGTTCAATGGTTTAACACTGGTGGAGTTGTAAAATGATAAAAAAAAAAAATTAAATTTAAAATTGGAGTGTTCCTTTAAACCAGAAAAATTTAGATAGGAGGAGCAAGAGTGCTGAATTTGTATGCAGATTTGGTTTGGTTAGAACAAACTCATGACCTTGTCATTCCTATAACCCTACTCTATTTGATCTATTTAAACTTTGTATCGGTGTCACTAACTGCTAACTGTAGCAAATCCAAGAATCAGTAAAGAATCAGTAAATCAACAATGAGTGAAGAATTAAAAAAAAAACTCCAATATACTCTGTATTACTAACATTGATGGGCACTGAAAAAAGAAAACTTCGTGGATCATTGTAGCCCCTGTTTGGGTTTGCTATAGCCCCCGACTGTCATTTAAAACCCCTAAAACATCAACAAAATGTATTTTAAAAAGTTGTCGTTTAAAATTTTATAACAATAAATAAAGGAAGAGTGTCATATGAAAAACATTAATCCACGCACATGGAAAGAATCTATATGAGGATATATGCGCAAATATGAAACCTATATGCAGTGTATATGCTCATATATGATAATATATACACTGCATATATGCATATATATGCCACATATAAGCCCTATATGTACATACAAGATATGTCTCCTATATAGCTCATATCTCACTTTGCCAACTGTCATACAGTGCATCCGGAAAGTATTTATAGTGTTTCACTTTTTCCACATTTTTTTTATGTTACAGCCTTATTCCAAAATTCTACACACAATACAGGAATGGGCAAAAAATCCCAAACACAGGTGTGCCAAGCTTGTGGCATCATATTCAAAATATGACTTCATGCTGTAATTGCTGCCAAAGGTGCATCAACAAAGTATTGAGCAAAGGCTGTGAATACTTATGTACATGTGATTTTTCAGGTTTTTTATTTTTAATAAATTTGAAACAATTAAAAAATATATTTTTTCACATTGTTATTATGGGGTATTGTGTGCAGAATTTTGAGGAAATTCATTTTGGAAATAAGGCTGTAACATAAAAAAAAAATTGGAAAAAGTGAAGCGCCATGAATTCTTTCCGAATGCACTGTACATGATGCTTAGCTCATATTTTCTATTATCAAGGCAATAACTAAGAACAAAAAAATATATATGCAAAAAACCTATGTGCGAACACTTGAAATTGGCATTGCATGTAATTGGCATGTTAGGGAATTTAACTATGGCAAATAAGTGAGAGCTAACACAGAAAGAACCTATATAAACATATATGTTTTAATATAGGTTTTGATATAGGTTTTTAATATATGTGACATATATAAAATTGGCCATTTTCCTAAATTATATGTACATATACATACAGTGCTCAGCATAATTGAATACACCCCATTTTGAAAATGAATATTTTGATCGGTTTCTCGGTGAATATAGGCAATGTATTTTGGTGCATTTAAACAAAACATATTTATTAAACAGATGTATTTATTAAAATATTTTAGTCACCAAACATATTTAGAAATTTAAAGATAATACAATTTAATTCAAGCAAAATATTGCAAAACAAATTACAACCTACAAAATTTCAACTAAAATTTTCAATTGTTTTGCTTCTCTTGATTTTTCCTCTTTTTTTAAATTTGTATTTAATATTTTTCTATATCATATAAATTTGGCTGTACTAGTTTTTGGACCGTTATCGTAAGTTATTTTGTTAGATAAGCTCCAGATTTGGCTTCAGTACTGACTAATCTAATGTATATGCACAAATATAATATTGTAAAGCTTCCTATTAAAAATATGAATTTAAAAGATAGATTTGTGAGGGGTGTACTTATATATGCTGAGCACTGTATTAACATATTTTTGATATTCTGCAAGTGTGGTAATTCATTTAAGTGCAATTGTTCTGCTTCTGCATCAACCTGAGGCGGGAGATAATGTAATTGAATGAGATGAGACGTGTTATCTTCTATCACTTCTACAATTAACCATCAAAAATGTGTCACTAAATATTGATTCATCTGGTAATGAAACATTATGTTTTATGTGTGAGTTATTTAATAATTTATTTGGAAATTAGATTGAAATATTAATATAATTATGTTGTTGTTGTTTTTGTTTACATTTTATAATGTTAGATTTATACATAACCTTATCAGCAACAGTAGCTAAAAAGATAACAGAAGCTGAGCCTCAATAAAGATGAAATCCTATAACTGCCCCAGGAGAACTTATATACACAAGGATGTAATTATCAAAACAGAGATTGGATGTGTAACTGAACCATAGGATAAATCAGTGGGGAGAAATAGATTGAAATAAATGATGAACATGGAAAGGCTTTAACAGAATCAAGACATAACACGTGACAATATCTGAAGAGGTCAAATGCAAAAATCTTTAAGTGTTATCTAAAATTTTCTTCTAAAATTAGTATTTTTTCTCTTACATGCAGATTCAGTAATTTCATGTTTATGAATTATTATATTAATCGTGTTTTTATTGCCTTTAAAATGAAATAAAGAACATAAACAAAGGAGGCTGAGAAAAATTTCAGATGGCACTTTTTGCATCTGAACTCTTCATTAGTACATTCACATGAACTTTACCACTGACTGTGGTTGTGATTCTCAGGTGTTTGCTGATCTCTTTGACCCAGTCATTAAAGACAGGCACAATGGTTATGACCCTAAAACAATGAAGCACCCAACAGACCTGGACAGCTCAAAGGTAAAGACTACCTCTGATGTCTTCTGAACCTTGAACAAAAATAGAGGACTCATGCAAGATGACTAAACTGTAATTTTATTAGTTACACTGAACACTTAATGTTCTTTGAATAGATCACCAATGGGATGTTCGACGAGAAATACGTGCTGTCATCCCGTGTGCGCACAGGCCGCAGTATTCGAGGACTCAGTCTGCCACCCGCCTGCTCCCGTGCTGAACGCCGTGAGGTGGAGCGTGTGACGGTCCAGGCTCTTTCTGGACTGAAAGATGATTTGGCGGGTAAATACTACAGCCTGACAGAGATGACTGACCAAGAGCAGCAGCAGCTGATTGATGTAAGTACACATCTGAAACACTGTAGGAAAAGGAAACAGAAAGCAGCCACAAATTCACTCATCAGCCAATTTATTAGGTACCCCTGTCTCGCTTTGGGTTAGTGCTCATCTAGCCTTCAGGACTACCTTAATTCTTTGTATCCAGTTTTGGTGAGCTTGTAAAAACAACATGGTTGTTAGCTTCTTCTGCTGCTGTAGCTTATCTGTTTTTATTGTCTACATAAATATAAAAACACTATCTCCTCCCATGCCATCTTCACCTCAAGAGGGATTTGGTGGAATCCGGCTGATTCTGTAGATGAGTTGTCACATGCTTTAACCTCGCACATGAGTAGATCTGTTTCTGTTGCTAGTGAAGCTTTTAGTTTTTCCACTCCAAAATCTGCCATGTAAATAGTGAATGCACCATGGCACGACCACAACTCAATGTTAAAGGGAGTGAGAGACGTTTGGTTTAATTCATGTTGCAGCCAAAACACATCCATAACCCATTAAGAATATAAGGACAACCCTTTTAAAACATGCTCTGGGTGCACTGACATCCCAGTGTTTTTCCCATCATAAAAATATCAAAAGTAGATTTGGCTTAGATTGTTAAAATGTATCCCCTAGTGTCATGAATTGGGGAGACAATGAAGGTCAGGTTCCATGTGCAGCTTTATTGTTAAGGAAGATGGTCGTACAGCCAGGGTCATGACAGAAGCAAACAGGAGCATAAGGGGTAATCGACAAAGAATCCTCCAAAAGACAGGCAAAAAGTCAGGCCAAGCAGAACACTATCATGAAGCATGTGGAACAGTCCAAAGTCAACAAAAACAGTTTATCCTTTCTTCCCCATTCTGAGCCTTGATTTGAGCTTGAGTTAATTATTTGATAGTATGCATTTGCTGGCGTACAGTTGGCTGATTAGATATTTGCTGTATCTTTCAGTTGAACAGGTTTACCGAATAAAGTGACTGGTGAGTGTATATTCAACTTTTCTTAATATTGCCTGCAGTATCTTTACAGAACTAAAGATGTCCCCATTTGACCACTCATGTATAGTGAAAGACAAATACAAACAAATCGAACAGGTATTTAGACTAATATTTAATGAACATATCAGAGTAAAATATACACATACGCAGTTGGTGTGGTCCCTGAACCTCAAACTATACAGCATTATATATTATATCAGCATGAATTTACATGATCATTTGTAGTGGTTAGTGTTCATTTGATACAGTGATGATTGCATATGTCTGTAGGCCAGCCTGGAAGTTTACATCATCTTGGTTCCCTCAGCAAAAACACAAGAGAATGTTTCTATCATCTTTTAAATCATTGCAGAAAATAAGCTATGAGACACACAAACATCCCTGGTTCAAACATTTTCTGTTCGGTTTAACTGTCATTAATTTGGAAGCCTAAATTTGCACAGACTAGTGAGTAGATACTGTATGTTTTCCTTCATGAAAATGCTATTCTGTTAACCTCTGTCGACTCATTTAACCAACTTAAATCAGTTGCATTTTAGAGGGTTTCACGAATGTAGTTTATGTTGTAGAGTAAAACATGAAAACATTTTGAGCTCGAGTTAACCAATATACTTATTTTCAGTCATTAAACCAAAAACAAAAGCTAAAGTGCTAGCTTATATTCAGTGTTTGGCCTACAAAAATGCATAATTTTTCTGCCTGTACGTAAACATTTGTTTTGTTGTATTTTGACCGAGAATAGCTTATAATATTGGTCATTAAGCAAAAAACATTATATTTTAGCTGGTCAACTGGTATAGCTAGCTTTAGAGACACTAGCCCAGTATCAAAAAACACAGCTGCATTTTATAATTCTCTAACAAACCTCACTGCTCTTGTCTTACGGTGGCCTACCAAAGGAGCACTTCCTCTTTGATAAACCAGTGTCTCCTCTCCTCACCGCATCTGGTATGGCTAGAGATTGGCCAGATGCTCGTGGGATTTGGTAAGAACCTGCAGTTAGAGCATACCATTTCCCTATAGCGCATCCTTTACTAGTCACCCATAAACCTTTGTTTTTTTAGATTTTTTTGTTGTTGTTGGTAAAATTCTATGTGAACATTGCAATGTGAACAACCTAGAAATACAAATAAAATAATAAATAATAACATTTGGTTATTTTGAAGCCACAAAATCCACACAGTAGCTAAGGGGCTTCTGTTGGGAAATTATATATATTATATATAATTATAATAAATTAATTATTAATAAATTAATAAATAATAATAAATAATAAAT
>CAIGQW010052735.1:1687330-1704547 GCA_903798125.1 Danio choprae | reverse complement strand
CACACAACAGCTGAAAAAGTGGGTATTTTACTTTGGAAGTTAATGGGAATAAAATACCTCAGTGGATGAGTGCAGATGTGTTTGATACAAATAGTCATTTTCCTATTTGCTGCCTCATTGAGCTTGATGAATGATTGGAGTCAGAGAAGCGCCATGATAAATGGCAGCACCTTGGCTCCATTGCATGCCCTATTGATTCTCCTTCTTTATTACCCCTACAACCCAGCTGGTTGCTTTGCTCTTTGCACACATGCACACAGGCACACACACACACATACACACACACACACACACGCTCAAGCTCGCATGTACATCTTTGCAAACACATACACATACTCGCTGTAATATGGTGCTGAATTTTTTTCTCTCTTGAAGTGGGAAGACAAATAAGGTTTTTCATTGGCTCGGAATGGCAGTGTCTGTGTTATTAAATGCTTTGTCTGGAGTGTCCGCTCAACATCAGAGACTAACAACCTCATTGAGATCTGCCATTCAGTTTTGTGTGAAGTGAAAATCATATTTTACGCCTAAATTGGCCACGCAGAAGGAAACATCACTATCACCAAATAGAGCTCATTTGCAAAACGTAACAACTTCTCTTTAAAGCGGTGCTGCCTTTACGTAGTTCTCAGAAGACCTGACTAAATTACACATGCGAGCGGAAGATAGGAAGACATAATGAAACTCTGCCACCCACTGAAATGCAATTATCATGCACTCCTGGGCTCAAAGTTAGAAGGTGAGGAAAGATGAATAGGGAAAGTAAAAATCGCTGACCCTTCAAAGTTCAATTTACAATTCGAATTTCCTTGACCTTGTTTGAAAGTTTGGAGACGTAATAATTTAGGGTACAGAGCGGCTGATAAATGATCTGTGTGTTCATGCTCAGTGCAACTGCTGTGTTTATATGGTAATATTGTTATTAAATGTAATAGTTTAAGCCATTATAATTGAACGCAGTTACTATAACTGCACAAGCAGGAGGACGCATTAGATGCATTCAGTTTCTTACACAGACTGATAGTTTTGCTTCTTAAAACCTCAGTCTATCATCGGTAGTCACTGGTAATAATTTTGTTTGTCTTTATGTGCTTATTTTTAAACTGTCAAACTGCTGATAGGCATTATATCACATGGTTTCAGCTAAAACTTTCATGTTCTATTGATGAAAAAGGTTGACTGCATCTTGAGGGTGAGTAAATTAACAGCAAATGTTCTTTTTTGGGGGGGTGAACTACCCCTTGTAAGCTCTGTGCTTTTAAGATTTATAGGTTTTAGACAGTGAATGTTCGATTCCCATAGGAAGTACTTTCTAAGTTGCCAGTTTATTTTCAGGACAGTAGTTTTTTTTGCCCCTTTTAACAAGATGTAAATCTCTCAGAAAATGTCTATGCAGTTTCAGCTACAAATTCCCCATAGATCATTTATTACAGCTTTTCAAAATTTCCCAAATGTGTTAGTAAGCAAAAACATGTATACCTTTACTACTGATACTCAATAAAATTGTCAGGTGTCTGTTCTGTGTTGATGTCATGTGATTTCTTTGTTCTGTTTCCCGCCGTTTCCCATGTTCATTAGTTTCACCTGTGTTTCTCCCCTGTATGTAATCAGTTTAATCATGTTCCTTGTGTATTTATACCCCTTAGTTTGTTTCCTTTGTTGTCCGGTATTGTATTGTCTGAGCGTCATTGTCAGCTACAACCAATGGCTTTTCCGAGTCTCCTGTGTTTCCAGTACCCTTGAAGTGAGTGTTTGTAAATAAATTTGTGTATTTTGATAAACCCTGTGTTCCTGTGCCTTTGTGTGGAGTGGGCGAACGTGACAAATCTAGGTTTTTTTTGTGTGCAAATGTATAACACTATAGCAACATTCTTTGGCATCTTTCCTTCAGAACATTGTCTAAACCCAAATTTGGGTAAAATATTGAAAAACCCAACAAAAAATTAAGTGAATTTTAACCGAGTTGTTGAGTTTGTTCATATTTTACCCAAATTTGGGATGCCATAACCCAACCATTTTTTTAGAACGTGTTTTTTTTTTTTTATTTTTTTTTTTTATCAAGAGTTTCTTATTAATAAGCTATTAAAACAACTAACAACTGCATGACAAGATAATTGAACACACATACTCAAGCACTTTAAGGAAACAATAGACATAAAAGTAAGACTAGGAGAATTAGAGATATCAGTCATAATTGATATTAACACTGTAACAAATACTGGTCTTCCTTTATAACAGAACATTGCTGTATTATGGAAATAATTATAGTGGTTGTTGTGTACTTTTTTGATTTTCTGATTTAAACCAACGAGTGTAGCATACTTAATTACAGCTGGCATTAGTATTCAGATTCAAATGTCTTCGTGCCCACGTAGAATATAGTATGAAGATTTTCCCACCATTCCCAGATTGGGAGAGGTGGGCCAATCCAACCTCTGTCTGTTCATTACTAAATGACAGCACTTCAGGCAACATCTACCTGAGTAGCTATGGTCCTAATCAAAGATGACATATGTGTGTTGCAGATGCAAAAATAAGTACACACACACACACACACACACACACACACACACACGAATTTATACACACACACACTCACAGACACACACACACACACACACGCACACACACACACACACACACACACACACACACACACACACACACACATCTTCACTAATCAAAAAGTGTATTTCCCCTGGCTGTCTCTAGAGAAATCTATTGGGAGAAATTGGAATAATTTATTAGCTTACAAGTTTTGGTCGACAGTTGGCCCAAAGCTATTTATCTCTGTAATAGAGAATGTGTCCTATGTGGCAAAATTGACCAAATCAGATTGTGTTGATCAGAGAATGAGTTTGGCATGCCTGTAGGTCCGCTCGTCTCAGGGGGATGAAGACCAAAAGGCAGACCAGCACTCGAAAAAAAAATGATCCAACAAGTGGATCCATCATGTCGAACCTCTGCCTTTGAAAGGAAAAGCACATCAACATCTAAATGACATTGAAGAATCATGAAGAAATTAGTGTTTTTGCGCTCATACTGTTAACCAACAGATTACACGACAAAACTTTCAACTAGCAAAAGTAAGTAGGACATTTAATATTACGAAGATAAAGCAATCATCCACGCAAAGTACTTTCATGATAATTAAACATACATTAAGTACATATTTAAAGTTCACCCAAAGATTTAAATTCACATACAATTTACTCACTCTCAACTGGTTCAAAACCTTTAAGAGTTTCTTTTTTTCTTAAGAACACAGAAGGATATTTTAAAGAATGTTGAAACTGGAATCCATCAACCTTCATGATTATTAAAATAGTACTAATGTAGTCAATTGCTTGGTTTCAAAGAATGTTCTAAATATATTCTTTTGTGTTTAGCAAAAGAAAGAATCTCAGCAGGTTTGGAACCACCTGAGTGTGAGTAAATGAATTTTCATTTTCCCATGAACTGTCCCTTTAAGCAGATCTGCTGTTCTGTGTTGGTGAAATGCAACCATTATTTAACCATGTTTTCCATTGCCAATACTATTTAGCATTCCAAATAAGCCTGTTCCTAATGAAGTGTCAGATTAATGGAATGTTTTTTCCCTAGATCGGCCATAAAGATGGGTGTATATTTGGATCATTATTTTGTCTTTATGACTCATCATGCTGATGGTAACTGTCATTCCAGGTTTGTCTGCTTAATTTATGTTCGGTGGTTGTGAGTTGTTAATGTTTATTTTGTCTAATTTGCATTGCAAGAGACAGTTTTGATGGATTCTTATCAGGAGATGTGATATTAAACTGTTGATTATATGTTCAGACTTTATGAACAACATCACATGCCAAATTTATCATGGGAATGATACAGAAGAAATAACATTCAGAATTCTCCTCTTTTGCTTTCTAGTCCTGCGTATTACTTATTTACAGTGTTAAATCAAGAATATAGATTTGATCACAATTTTATCACTTATCTAGAAACAGTTGAGACAAAATATACATCTTTGAAGTCAGCATGAAATAAAAATTTACTTTTCTTATTTTATATATATAGTAGTTATAAACAATGTATCTGTGCACTTTATTCATTACTCCATTACATGATTTATTCAGGTTTTTTTCATTAATTCATTTTCATTTCGGCTTAGTCCCTTTATTAATCTGGGGTCGCCACAGCGGAATGAACCGCCAACTTATCCAGCATATGTTTTATGCAGCGGATGCCCTTCCAGCTGCAACCCATCACTGGGAAACATCCACACAGACCCATTCACACACATACACTACGGACAATTTAACCTACCCAATTCACCTATAGCGCATGTTTTTGGACTTGTGGGGGAAACCAGAGCACACGGAGGAAACCCACATGAACACGGGGAGAACATGCAAACTCCACACAGAAATTCCAACTGACCCAGCCGGGGTTTGAACCAGCGACCTTCTTGCTGTGAGGCAATTGTGCTATCCACTGCGCCACCGTGTTATCCCACTTTATTATTATTATTTTGTAATAATTAAATATGCCCTCATAATCTTTAATCAAATACCTTAAAACTCCACCCCTACAATGACTTTTGAATGACTGAAAAAAATACTTTTACTTCTGGTCACATGGAATACCTTTAGGGTGGGGCTATCAGTGCGTGTCTCATTACGGCCCTGGCTTCGTGGGTGGCAGTGGTAGCTCCTTGTTCTGCTTATCATCGGGCATCTGAAAAAATCAATATGGGCTCATTCTGAAAACATAGCCCTATATACATTTCTGGAGATCGTGAATTATGTAGCCAGAAGTACATACGGCTGCATTTGGTCTTTAAAAAGAAAGCTACGTGGCGGTATGACACCGTTCCTTTTCACGCTTACCAGCTGACTGCTTACCTCCATGTGGATGGCTTTCCCTGTGGACGCTGTTACTAGTTTGTTCATGTACGTCGGCAGACTTGAGATGCAGAGAGGAGCTGACCACAACAACGAGGTTCAAGTCCAGTGAATAACGGTTCCAGAAAGCAGGTAAGATAAAAACAGTAGCCAAAAAATAAAATAAACAAGTAAATAACAGGGTGAGAATGTGGTAAAATCTGAAAATGTGGTAAAATCAGGTGAAGGCTTTTCTTTTTCTGAATTGCTTTTTAAAACTGTCGGTTGGGTTCAGGGAAGTGGGTGGGCGGGTCAGTTGGTGCTTTTGAAAACACAATTGGTTGGGTTTAGGGAAAGAGGAGGGTGGGTCAGTCGATCGGTCAGTCATTCAGTCAGTCATTCAGTCAGTCAGTTAGTCGACAGTGGCCTCTGGTGGATATACACGAGAACAGCATGCGCGAATGGCACTCATGAGAGAAATTTGAGATCTCAAAAAGCACAGCGGCCTCTGGTGGATTGGCGAAAACAAAAAAGTGGATGGTGAAGTGTTGCAAAGTGGGAATAACTCGGAAAAGAACACAGCCAAGAACTTTGCTTTTAACTACAGGTCTAGGGGTGCAGTTCCAACAATGAATTTTGGGAGACACACCCTTTCAGTTAAGTCTGATATCATGTGTCAGTTTCTGTGTCCAAATGCTATATCAGATGTCAAAAGTGAACAACAAATGTTAATGAACTAATACTATATATGCTCAAAGTGTGCTGTGAGTGTAAGACTTTGTCTGTTTTTTTGTTTTTTGTTTTTTTATGCTTTGCTTCAGAATATATGTAAATCATGAAATATACTTAAACAACTTCAAACAACAAGACAAATGAATGTAACTGTTGAATAAAAAACGAATAGAGGAAACAGCAGCAATCATTCACAGCAGCAATCATTTTTCCCTCCACTGTTTAAAATGCATGGCATGCCTAACTGGGGTATATCAAAATGATCTCTAAGTAGCTTCTAAGTAGTAAATATGACGTTAGAGTCCATTTCTATTTTCAGTTTCCAACTACATAGGCAGAAAAACAAACAACCAGACATCTTTGGTGTTGTGTAAACTGACTGAATCAAATATTTTAAGCTAAAGTAAAAGATTCAATTTTTATCCTCAGCTCAGTGATATGGATTCATCTGGAGCCTGATAGATTCAGTCCTACGCTCACTGCTTTAAAAGTCCATTTGGACTGGTGCCTAAAATCACCTGCTCAAAGTCTCCAAAGTAACGGCACTCAGCTTAATTTGTATGCATTATCAATTAAGAAACTTAATAGCCAGCAGATTGATTAGATCCTCAGTTATAGGGGGTAGAACTGAAGCGAAACACGAAACATCATACACACTGCCTAGCTCACACACACGTTCATGCTCACACATAAACACACACGCTGCAATCCACTCCTCCTCCACAGTTCTCTAATTAATGCATACATATGGTGGAGAATAGAGTGGAAACAAGGCACTGCTCAAATTTTAAATAAAGCTTCAGCATCTAATGAGTCGGGCCGCTATGGCTAGTTTATCACTAATTGTGCCTTCTGCTAATGAGACACCGCCTTAATACAAAACCATACGATGCATTCCAATACAAAAGGTTTGGAAGTACTCCTTTTTTCACAGTACTCATTGTGAATCATAACTAAGCAACTGCTTAATGTAACATATTAAAGTAAAGTATGACTGTATGATGAGTATGAGGATTGCTGTATCTAAAAATAGTGTTATGGACTACTATGAAAATGCCATTCATTGATTTATCTTCACCAAAAATATTTAATTGAGTCTCTCAGGCAACATTAAAAACATTGATAGTTGTCATTAAAATCCATCATTTTTAAACCTGACCAATAATGAGAGTTGGCTCAGAAGCATGCTGAGTCAGAGGGTGTTTAACCAATATAGGGACATGATGCTTGTCATGTTACAGAAAAGAAATTCAGATTCATTATAGAATTAAAAGACTCAACAAAATATTTTGAGCATGTAGAAATGCATACATGACCTTTAATAAATATATAATAAAATATATGTGTGCGTTATTGTGAATGGATGCATGTGTGTATTTCTGCAGAGAGAGAGAATCAGTATCAGAGAACTGGATGACTGACCAAAGACTTCGGTTCCAGTTGAATGACAGCTCTGCTCCAGACATCCATCAATGTCCCATCAGCATCTGCCCCTTCACAAACATCATCATCACCACTGAAGACTTCCAAAGATTAGGGCCATTTTACACCAAGAATTTGAGCGCAAGTGGGACATCTCTTCAGGTAAGATGCTTGGACATGACATGTCCCAAAAGACTTAATTGACTTGGATCATTCTTATGAATGTTTTGTGTGTGTGTGTGTGTGTGTGTGTGTGTGTGTGTGTGTGTGTGTGTGTGTGCGTGCGTGCGTGCGTGCGTGCGTGCGTGCGTGCGTGCGTTCGTGTGTGTGTGTGGAGAGTTTTATGAGATAAAGTTGCAAATGCTAGTTATAATGTCACAATTGTGAGATCACAATGTAAGAAAATATTTATTTTCTTCATAATTGGAGTTTATGTTTCACAAGTTATATTTCACAGCTCTGGGAAAAGAGGTCAGAATAGCAAAGATAAAAATATACTGACAATGTTTTCATAATGTCCAATGTGGTTCAAAACTGGTATAAATTAGTTAATGATAAGGTGCATTTAATCTAATAACAGCACCAGTGCAAAATGGTTAATCATTCATTCTCTTTTCGACTTAGTCCCTTTATTAATCTGGGGTCGCCACAGTGGAATGAACCGCCAACTTATCCAGCATATGTTTTATGCAACGGATGCCCTTCCAGCTGCAACCCATCTCTGGGAAACATCCATACACACCCATTCACACTCATACACTACGGACAATTTAGCTTACCCAATTCACCTATATTGCATGTCTTTGGACAGAAACGCCAACTGACCCAGCCGGGGCTCGAACCAGCGACCTTCTTGCTGTGAGGCGATTGTGCTACCCACTGCACCACCGTGCTGCCCCATGGTTAATCACATGCTTTTGTAGATTGGGTCAAAGCAGCTTAACATAGAAGTTCTAGTAAATTGAAACTGTGTCAGTTCAGTTTTCAGAGTTGAAGTTCAGTTTAGTTCAGTTCAGTGTGGTTTAATATATATAATGATTATTTAATTAATTTATTTATTTATTGCTCATGTTATTTTATGATGAAAACACTGGCAGACAATCAGAATTCACCCATCATGAGCATTTAAAGCAGCAGACAACCAAATAAACAAAAACAAACAAAAGAAAAAAACACTCATAATAAACAAAACTTTATCATGCGTTGATATGGATGTTAATATATTGTTCATATAGTTATCATTATAGTTATCTTTATAATTAGCATTCTTGGTCTGAACCGGCAGTTCAGCCACAAGCAAATCCTCCTTTGTTAACAGAGATATTTAAGACTTCACTAGAGATAATGAAAACACAGCTCCTTTTCCTCTTCATACATGATTCAAAACACAGTTTGAGTGACCTATGATATAAGTGGAAGGCCAATTCATGGACATTAAAATGCAAACGTGCACATATTTCAGTGCATTAAATTTTATGAAGCATTGAAACCACTGTCCATCAAATAGTAAATCCTGATGGGCTGCAGCAGTATTTATACCCTGCACTTTATACAATGATATCATTCCATTCTCACCGTTCCACATAGACTTACAGTCAGTATAAGGTGCTTATAAAAACCCTGCATACAAACACATTGTACCAGATTCTGCAGCATTTTGTCATTTTACAGTGAAGTGCATTGCACTGTCCTCACCCTAATTTTGATTTATTGTCCCTACATAATTTAGAACAATTTGCTTTAAAATTCTCTGCCGTAGCCGCGCACTGGCCACTCTCTGGGGAGCTGCTGATGTTTAACATGTCTGAAATACATATTGGATTAGTGTGCTTTGTTTCTCCCCAACAGCAGGTGTTTCATCTTGGCTGATGGCCGGACTTAAATGTGTTAGGACAGCAAACCCCTGAAGAAACAGCTCTCACATCAGAACATGCATGAGTCCTGGAAAAAAAACCCTGAGAAAGCATGGATGTCTTATCAGCACACCACAAACCCTCGGCAGGAAAAACTGTTTGGTTTAAAAACACTATAATCAGAACATTAATATAATATTAAAATATAACAAGCAAATTCTGATAATATGATAAGCATTTTCTCAGCTAGAGCTTTTTTTATTTTCTTATTTCTTCAGATAATAAACTTAAGGCCTAATCTCAGGGACAAATCTATTACTGTATGGACAATTGTATTTGTATTCTAGGGCCTAAATGAACAGGGGTGGATTGCAAAAAAACAAAATTACTACAGTAAATGTTATATTAGAATGCTATTATCAAAAAGATAATTGAAAATGTATTATTTTTATAGCAAAAAGAAAAACTAAATCATGAAACAGTTGATTTAAAATTCTTTTTACATATAGAAAATCTTTTGTAAATTTACATTGATGCTGACACTAAAATGAGATGTCTCATCCAAGCCATTTATTGATGACATTACAGGCGTACATTTCAAAAAACAGCACACTTTACTCTCTTTCTAATCTCTTTCATACCTCACAACAACAATTCTACAATTTTTGTCCCATTAAATGTCTTATTCAATGAATGGTGATTCATGGTAACGACCAATTAAATCAATTTACTCTAACATTAAGATCATATCCAATGTAAAAATATATTTTTTCTTTACTCCTGGCAACACTGACAGGCTCAATCTTCATCCTTCTCAACATTACTCATCTGAGTGACATGAAGTAAATGGTGCCTAATGAATTTTCTTAATGGACATCACAATTGGTTTGTGAAGGCACTGCTTCCTATGGTTAAGCATAACATTTATTTTTCATTAAGAAGGATATTGCATTGGTAACTTTTATATATTAACTTTTATTTTAGTGTTACTTGCTCTTAATTCATAATATTTTCAATATTTCCTAGGATCTATTAGTATTTATTTGCACACTCTTAACTCAATTAGTTGACTTCACTAGAAAATAATACAAAAACTTCAAGTTCTGTGCTTATTCAACTAGGGTTGTTTAGTTTCACCTTGAGTAAAAACTTTGAGTGGTTTAAGGCAAGATGTTTCCAAGCAATGTTTTATAAAGTCAACTATTTTGGTAAAGTAAGCCTTATATATATTAAACAAGTCACTCCAAAGGATAAACAATAATTATTGTGAAAAGTGCTATACAAATAAACCTGAATTGAATTCTTGACCTTTTTGTCCAACACAATATTTGTAGGCTACATGTATTGGCTAAAATAGCTATAGTTCTGTAATTATGACACTTAAAAAAAGCTTGAGATTTTAATTCTTGTTTTTTTTATTTGTAAAAAAATGAAATAAAATAAAATAAAATAAAATTAACAAAATTCTAAATTCAAATTCAAAATTAAACAAAAAATAGATATAGGTGTTGGACAATGAAACTGAACACCTGGTTTTAGACCACAATAATTCATTAGTATGGCGTAGGGTTTCCTTTTTGCAACCAATACAGCATCAAATTGTCTTAAGAATGACAGATTCTGCACAATGGCCAGAGGGATTTTGAGCCCTTTTTCTTGCAGAATAGTGGCCAGGTCACTACAGGATGTTTTGTGGAGGAAAATGTTTCCTGACTCGCTTCTCCAAAACACCCCAAAGTGGCTCAATAATATTTAGATCTGGTGACTGTGCAGGCCATGGGAGATGTTCAACTTCACTTTCATGTTCATCAAACCACTCTGTCACCAGTCTTGCTGTGTGTATTGGTGCATTATCATCCTGATACACGGCACTGCCTTCAGAATACAATATTTGAACCATTGGGTATATAATTTATATATACTATTGTTTTTTACATCTTTATCTTTTTTTAGCAGCCTTTCAGAACCTTTAGTACTGGAAAACAAGACATAAATATAAATATATATAAAATTTTTTATTTTTTTATTTTGATGAATTGATTTTATTATATAAACTGATTGTTATATGAAATTATATATCTTCACCCTGTGGCCCCCATTAGGCCCCCTGATGTATACCAATTTTTTGTTTTTTGTTGGGATGTTTTACCTTCCTATATGTACAATTCATTATTATTCTTATATATGTATTATTCCTAAACATCCTAATTCCTCAGCATCCCTATTCATTTTATTCATTCAGTTATTTCGCACAAATGAAATCAATCTGTTGTCAGTTACAATCAAAACAATTATAGTGTCATAACACAAACCAGCTGTACATTAGCACATAATATCATTAAAATTATCATTATAATCTTATTTCACATCAAGGCGACTGCAGCTTTTTATATACAGTTCAGGCTATAATTTTAGCTTTTTAGCAAAATCATATATAACTGGTTATCTACTTTTAAAGAAAATTCATTCAATCAGGATTCAGGCCAGGATTTTAAAGGATTCATTCAATCAGTCTGTAACAAGTGAAATATGACATGTATTTGTTGAAAAAAAAAATCAGATGGAGAAGCGATGAATTAAAACACCAATTTACACAATCCTATCTCAGATACATGAAATTTCTAGAATTAAATAAACACTGACTTTAAAGAATGGATTTGTTTGCCATCGGCTGCGCAGAAGAGCCAGTCAAATCCTTTATTCGCTTAAATCACGCACTGTCAATAGTGCAAATAAAATACAAGTGACTTCTCCAGAAGCTGCACAATCCATGTTATCGGCCTAAGCGTGCATTTTGGTGAAACCACAATCGTTATTCATCAGGCAAGCGCTGCTTTAAGACCTCCTCAATTAAAGAACTGTCACTTTCAATTAGAGCCCTTTCTACACGGCCTCACAGGGGAGTGAGGTGTAAACAAAGGAAAGTTTCTAAACATCAATTCTGCGCGGCGCGTTGACTGCGGCGTCCCGGAGAGAGACGCTCTTGACTGCGCTAGTGGCTGAAGAATTAGCTTCTGGAGGACAAACTGCTGGGGAAAAAAAAGGACAGACGGTGTTAATGTCTTTTTCCCCTTGGTACCGAAGCGATGTAGCCCCCGCTTGGTGCTCGGAGATGAGACACATTTAAATTTAAATAGCCACCAGCCTCCTCGGCCTCACTTAATTGATTGAGGGTCGCCATTGGAGGAGAACAGCCACATTTGGCCCCCCAGTATCTGTGATTTAAATCTTTGACATTGGCATATTTGCAGGAGCAACATTGAATGATTTGCCTTTAGTGGTACAGTACGAGTACAGAAAATAGCAGTTTGTTTATTGTGTGCACGGACACACATGTACTTACTGTTTAAAAAGTTGTTTGTTTTTCGACGGCAAGGATGTGGTGATTGCCTTTTGAGGGGCGCGCTTTCTAAAAGACTACATATTAAGACTACGAATACACATAATAAAATAGTGTGGTCAGAATAAAATAATTGTGATTAATTGCATTAATTCAGAACCAAACTTTAGAAAGCTGATTTAAAGTAATAATATACAATTCAGCAAACACCTGATTTAATTAAAGACATTATTAATATCATAACTTAAAACATTACTATAACACTCATTAAATGCTTGTCGTGTCAGTTGGCATTTCTGTGTGGAGTTTGCATGTTCTCCCCGTGTTGGCATGGGTTTCCTCCGGGTGCTCCGGTTTCCCCCACAAGTCCAAAGACATGTGGTACAGGTGAATTGGGTAGGCTAAATTGTCCGTAGTGTATGTGTGTGAATGGGTGTGTGTGGATGTTTCCCAGTGATGGGTTGCAGCTGGAAGGGCATCCGCTGCGTAAAACATATGCTGGATAAGTTGGCGGTTCATTCCGCTGTGGCGACCCCAGATTAATAAAGGGACTAAGCCGAAATGAAAATGAATAAATGAATAAATGCTTGTCGTTTGTTTGCAATAGTAGTATTTTCTTTTATTTTACTAATTTACTATTTATTTATTTTAAAAGTTCTTCAGTGTTCATTTTTTTAAACACTGACATTTTCAGTTGTATATTATATTATTTTAGAAGCATTGATGTGAGTATATAAAATGGATCTGCATGTGCTGTAAAAGTACTTGTCTATGTATTGTATATTTAAATAACTTTAGCTTTTCGCATTCAACTTGCCTGAAGAAATAACTAGTCATTCTGTCAAAACCATATATCACTTTCTATTAACACTTTTGCTTGTACTTTTTTTCCTCAAACTCACAAACTCATGATTCCCTCATTTTGTTCAAGTCCAATTAAAGTATCAGACTTTCGCAACACAATGCCCAGATCAAAAATGTAAACTCAGGGTCAGAGATTAACAAAGCCTTGAGCAAAAAAATGCCCCTGCACAATTTTACACAATTAAAGCAAAATGAAAATCAATAAGAAATGTTGATTCATGCCATTACAGTTAAGTGTACATTGCTTTTTATTTGTTTTAGTGCTGAGCCTTATAACCGATTATACAATCTAATAAAATGCTGGGCTGCGGTAACCCAATGTTTGTTCAAATATGGACAAACCCAATGTTGGGTTAATAATTTCAATTAAATTGACATTGCACATTTTACCCCAACAACTGATGTCCATATTTAACACAACATTGGGTTATGACAAACATTTTTAGAGTGTAGCTGGGTGGAAATAGCTGAAAATAATATCTGAGCTATCTATATATGTTAAAAAAATCCAAAAATTGTTTTTAATCTCTCTTAATGTTTTCCAATGAAACAATGAAATCAAATATAGTGACTTTTTAACTCTATAATATAGTGACTCTTAGTGTAGGCCTTGCTACAGTACACATTATGTCCATTTGTGTATAGCAAATGTAAAATCACAAACCATTTTAACATTATAATTTAGGTTCATTTTACCAAAATATTGTGATTACCCGTAGAGTACGGTACTTATAGGTTTAAACTTCTTCATAGGACACGTTCATTGTCCATCAACAAATATTTTAGCTCCTATGTGGGATCTGCAAGTAGCACAGCGGCAGGATGAATTTTCTGAGGTTTAGTGGAGACTAGGATACAGAAGACTCCTCTATCTCTGACAGCAAAAATGGAAATATTTTGGAAATATTTGGCTTTACATATGGAACATATCACTTTGAAGTATAAGTTACACACACTAAGGAAAAAACAGCACAAACACATTAAACAGTGCAAGTAGCCTGTCTGACAGAGCCACTTAAAAAAAAGTGTTTTAAAATGTAAGTCAATGGCTACTAGCACTTAGACAGCCAAAAAAAACAAACAAACAAAAAAATAACAGGCTAAACAAAATGAACACTTGTGGCTCTCTAGACTGCAATGAACAAACTCAGGCACTTTATCTCAGGCTGTGGATAACAGATAGTAATGTTAGAAATAATGTTTATGCATGTTTCACTTCATAAAAGCTCAGTGTTTCATCAGGAGGCACAGGTATTGATTTTGTTTTGTCTGCATATGCTTATTTGAATTCTTTTGACCTGGATTTTAAGCAGCACCAACGACCATGATCTAAAAGTTCAACTGAAGAAAAAAAGTCATCTATAGTACAGTACATCTTGGATATCCTGAGTGCGAGTATAAACTTGAAAAACAATATGAAAAATAGACCAGGATGGTTTATGGTTTTGTGAGTGATTATTGAAATGGAGTAATTCTAAAATGTTATTTTATGTGAACAAAATAGTACTGCGCGACTATAAATATGAAATGTTAAGTAAATAACAGGACTGATGCTTGATGTATTCTCAGGCCTCGTCGCCCATAGAGCTGCACTCTGCCCCCATTCGCGTCCTAATTGGCTGTAAATAAATCATTAACTTGAAAGCAAAAACAAATCTAACAGCAACAAAAAGAAAGAGCACAAGAGAGCGAGAGCGAGAGATGAACTTCCCGATTCTCAAAGGAGGCAAGTGTTAAGCACAGATCTCATTTGAAGTCACTCTGCTATAGACGAGAGAGGCACTTAACACTGTGGCATTTATTATTGCAGGATGTGTGTTTCTTGCTCTTGTTTGAACTGGGATTCACAAAACCAGCCTAAAAGCCTGTTTCAATTTACCAGTGGGAATGTTTTGAATAAACCAGCGCGCTTTCTTCTTCGATGCTTTCATAGGGCACCTATTTGAGCGGCCCATGATAAACGAAAAAACCTTTGACTTTCTTTATGTTTTCCTTTCTCTGTTTTTTTTTTTATCATCATTCAAATAAGAAATACAATTACACCGGACCAGACTTCTTTGGTGGGATTCTAAGTGCCGCCCTCCTTTACAAGAATGACTTGAAATAATGAGGAGGCTTTCTTTCATGATTAGATGTGGGTGCACTGGCAACCTCAGCTTCCAGATAGACTCAAGAAGGCACTTAAATGAAAAGGCATCCTCTTCAGTGCTTTCTGCATTGGCCCTGCGCTGCATTGTACATTCAACCTTAATTACAGAATATAAAGAAATCCTGCAGGCAGAAAGAAAGTGGCACGAGCGTTCATAACGTCACAGCTGTGCACCTGCCGCTGAGTGTTTGTGTCGAAGCTCAAGGATCTGGTCAATGGAGCCTATCAAAACACCAGCATTCAGCCGCAGCGTCAGCGCTACATAAAGGTTATTTTTTGATCATAATGTAACAAACATCACTCTGATCAAGAGAAGAGAAAAGGCAGAGGGATGCACTAAGGATGCGCAGACTTTTCTGACGCTGTTAATGGGATGTCTTGTGTACTTTTGTATCAATTATTTCTTAGCTTTACTTCAATCAGTCAACCCCGCCTCTGTGTGGTTGCTTTGATGGTCTTCTAAAGCGCAACTGTGTGATTCCTCTGCATCTCTACACGTGTCTGTTAAAGGCCTGCCCTGTCTTCATGTCACCCAGTCAATTTTCTGATAAATTACTCTAACGAACTGAACACAGATCAGCCCAATTAAGCCTCTAACTACTTGACAGACTCCTTGCTGAAGTGGTGCATACCAGCAAAAGTGAGGTAGAGTGGGTGTTTATCTATGGCAATAGTGGAGAAAGGAGTCCATTTAAGAGAAAAGAAGTAAAGCCGACACACAAGATTGCTGCAATCAGGAAATGGATCATCATCATTGTATGTGTACAAAAAAAGCTTTATGGCATTGCTGTTGTCCTGGGAGTTGTTGACTGAAAAAAACTGACCTTTTATTGCATAAAGGTCACATTTCAAAACGTTTTACCATTTTTAGTAGCCACCATTTTCAACTAAAATTTTAAAAATATTATGAATATTTATTTATTTTTTTTTACCAGTGTTTACAGAGATTGTAAATTGACTTTTTAAACATTGCAATAGCAAAATGAGATTTAAAGCAATCAGATATCCAGTACTGTTTAAATATTTATAAAATATGGGTCACACTTTATTTTGACTTATATTTAAATTCTCATTAGATTGTAAGTAGACTGTTAGGTTGGGGTTATGGTTGGGGTTAGGGTTAGTGTAACCTGACATGTACTTGCAAAGTTTCTTATAGTCTGTTAAATGTCTTTTATAGGAGCAGAATCAACAGGTATTAAGCAGACAGTCTACTAATACTCAAATGCACCATCAAAATAAAGTGTTACCAAAATATGTTGCATAGCAATTATGCAAACTGACTCAGTTAATGTAGTAATTTAGTAATTTTTGTAATGTAGTAACGCTGTAATTTCTGATACAATGAACAAGACAACAGTGTCAATGAAGATTACGCATCACGCCAAAAATGTAAAATTGGATATAAGGAAAGCAAAAGTAAATGTATGTCCAAATTGGTTGTTGGTTGAAAAGAAAGGAGGCCGTTCACTTTGACTTAATAAAATCACTTTGTATTGCGTTTTGAACAAGTGACCAAGTGATTGCTTCAGGTTAGATTGACCAACAGTAACTCTCTAACTCTCTGGAACATATTTCAATCACATAACTCAATCAACATGATTTCCACTAAATAAAGAGAGTTATTTCATGTTTGTATGTTTGGAAACAATAGAAAAATATGTGTTCAGACAAAGAGTTCAGACAAAAAGCTATTTTCTTTTCTTTGAGTGATAAAATTTAAAGAACCAAGAAAATTTTAAGAACCAAGCATCAAGAAAAGAAAGTTAGCGGTGAGCTGAATGTTTAGAAATCAGCAGGCAGATGAACAGAAGAAGATGGAGGTTATTTGAATACTGATATAGCCCACGGTTTCTCCTATTTCCATTAATGACATGCTCATCAAGGGCAAACAAGAGAAGCCTCCGCCGCCCCATTCCATCCACGCCTGTCACCACACAACGGCGCGGCACTTTCTCTGTGTGTGTGTGTGTGTGTGTGTGTGTGTGTGTGTGTGTGTGT
>CAIGQW010052735.1:1612464-1681135 GCA_903798125.1 Danio choprae | reverse complement strand
AGAGAGAGAGAGAGAGAGAGAGAGAGAGAGAGAGAGAGAGAGAGAGAAAGAGAAAGCTGCCGGCTACAGCAGACTGTTTCTCCCGGTCCCAGACAAACCAAGCAGCGGCAGTCGAGCTGGGTCCATTCTCCCGTCCATGGGCGTTTCTCTGCTCCGGTTCAGCAAGAGTGGTTTGTATGCGAAAGCAAGTTTCCTAAAAGAGCAACACGATCGAACGCGTCTTTTTAAAGATGTTGTTCCGACCGTTAGTTTTTGGATACGGTGGTTTCCTGTCCCCGGATGATGGGCACGAGCACTGCGTGGCATGTCTGGGGGTCCAGCATGTGAATACGGTGCTCGCGGGCAGTACATGTCATCACTGTGATGTCATGTCTGTTGCCCAGCTAAGATCGCGGCCCGCTTTTGCAAAAGAGCGAACCACCCCTGTTCTCCTCCGCAAGTCAGTTGGCACTCGGGCAGATCTGAGGGTTACAGTGGGGGTCAATCCGCCGCCCTCGGGCTCTCGGACCCCTCACTCCTCAGCGCGCTCTATCCAAGCTTCGAGTCAGAGAAGCGCTCCATCTTCCCGGATGGTCGCCCTTTCACTCGATGACACCGGGGACCAGATGTCCATCACTGCATCGGAGGGTGGGCTATCAATATCCGACGAGGATCCGGACCCGCTCCCTCCCTCCGGGGTGGTCTGCGAGGTGATGGATCTAGAAGCGGATATGATGTCCGTGCTTTCCTGGGCTGCTTCGACGGTGGGTCTAGAGATGGTTTATCCCACAGCCCCACGGCCGGACCGACTAGATGGGTACTACGTGGAGGCTAAGAAGAAGGCCACGCCTTCTAAGCCTCCCATCCCCTTCTTCCCGGAAGTGCTTCTGCTCTCACCACCCTTGACCAGGGGGCAGCCAGGGGGTACGAGGCAATTCCCCAGGTTGAGCATGCCATTGCGGTCAATCTTTGCCCGCGTGGTGCCTTTTCCTGGCGTGGTCAGCCTCGTCTTCCGTCCAAAGCGTGTAGGTTATCTGCGTCCCTTAGGGCCAGAGCCTACACTGCTGAGGGCCAGGCTGCTTCTGTCCTGCATTCGATGGCCACATATCAGCGCTACCAAGCACAGGCGTTGGCTCAGAGGGTGGTTCTGACCCAGGTTTGATGCATGAGCTTCGCACCGCAACCGACTATGCTCTGCGTACCACCAAGTCGGCTGCGCGTGCCCTGGGAAAGACAATGGCCACATTAGTGGTCCAGGAACATCACCTCTGGTTAAACCTGGCTGAGATGCGGCTTTTAGACCTGCTCCACCGCCCCTGGCCACTCCACCGACTAAGCGGCTGCGTCGAGCACCCCACAAGCATGCAGCACCCCTGCCCCAGGGCGCCGTTAAGTCCGGTAAGCAGACCGCGAAGCGTTTCTTAGACAGGCCATCCGGAGAAGAGGGGACTTGCTCTTTCCTCTGTTGAGGGCCGAGTACATCAACAAACAGTGTTTTTCAGGCCAGCGGCCACCAAATTTTCAAAGAAAGAGCTTTTTCCCCCTTCTCTGGATGTGACAGCCCGAACACTGCCGATTTGGGACACTATACCTTCACTGAATGCCTTCTCAATTGTAAGTCACTTTGGATAAAAGTGTCTGCTAAATGTAAATTAAAATACTGTGTTAAAAGAAATGTTTATATTTTAAAGACATGGCATGAAAGAATGTAATTTAATGCAGTGCTTCTTGTCTGCTCTGAGATTTATACTGTATTTCAATCTCAATCACTGTATCAATTACACTTTATACTGTATCTCAATCAGGCAGTGAAGTTCATTGATTGTGTAAATCTTAAATGCATCAATATAATGGGAGCACCTGAGCAGGCTTATTTAAACACATTTTGCAGCAGGGTGTTGTTTGTTCTGTTTTCGACGCTGAAAACCGAACCAATTCCAGATAACAGATGACACTGTACCTTACTTAGGAACTAGTTCTTCCCTGCTCGGTTAGAGTGAAAACCAATTTTCAGTCAAACAAAACGATGTAAACTATACATTCGAGTTAATCAATAAAATGGATTTATTGCCCAACCCTAACGTAAAATGCTAAATGCTAAGGTTGAGGGCATGGTAATGAATAGTGCCATGAGCAACGCAAAAGTCTGTATTGTGTTCTGATTGTCCTGTTTTTCACCAGGGGTTTACACTAGTGAAATTTACATGAAAATGAGGAAACAATGGCGTTTGAGGCTCATAGTGTAGCCGTTTCCATTTGCTGAACTCTTATTATTTAACTATGCCTAGGTATACCCATATTTTATTTATAGGGCACCTTTAAATATTATTGTCAGTTATGCATTGGACATGTTTAGTAAGTTGCACAATGATTTGTCTCATGCATGGTCTGATTGATTAAGAGTTGATTTTGACCCCAAATTCATAATTATAGATTTCAAATTAATTTATATGACCTTTGTATAACTATTATTTAATCTAAATAAGCTTAATGATAAGACAAGCAGTGCCTTGTTTTTTTTTTTCAAAGGAAAATTTTAAGTGCCCATAATATGCTGTTTATAAGGTTCCTAATTTCATTTTCTCATAACATACAATTCAAATCACCAAATTTCTCAAGATTCTCAAACAGTTTGTCTGAAAATGTGTTGTCTCTAAACCTCTTCTTTCCGTATGCCTACTCTACCCTAATTGGTCAAAAGGCCCAGTCTGTTATTATTGGTTGACCACTGACAGCATGTGGCAAAATCTATACAAAATAAAATTTTTTATATTTGAATTTCATCTACGGAAACTTCCTCAATCCTGAGTGATTGTACTTATTGTAGGTCAATATTGAAAGCACAAATTTTCACACACATCAATTTGAGCCTGAGCCTTATAATGAACAGACAAGTTTTTGTGGTACATTCTGAGTTATTATAGCAGTGTCATGTTTGAATAAGTGTTTTGTCTTGAAAATAAATGCTTCTTTGTCAACACAAACCAATTAAAGCAGACATATCACAGGTTAGCATGTATTATTTATATATTATATTATATTATATTATATTATATTATATTATATTATATTATATTATATTATTGTCAGAGTTCTGTTATTGCGTTCCATGTGCTTCCCGTCATGTGATTCCTTTGTTCTGTTTTCTCGCCGTTTTCAATGTTTATTAGTTTCACCTGTGTTCACCCCTGTATCCTATTATCCCTGTGTATTTATACCCCCTAGTTTGTGTCCTTCGTTGTCCGGTATTGTATTGTCTCAGCCTTGATGTAATGTCTACGTGTCAAGTGTCCTGTCTCCTCCAGTGCCTGTATTTGTCGTAAGTGTTTGTTAAATAAATTTGTGTTTTGTTTACTCTCGTGTTCCTGTGCCTTCATGTCCCGAATTGAGCGTGACAGAATACCGGACCCAAAAGTTGCGGCGAGTTTTTCCCCGTTTTTCTTTTATATAGTCTTTTGCCCCTCAGTGTTTTCTTTTCACCCCAATCACCATCCCAAAATTCCTTACCTCCTGCTGGAGCAGGGGGAAATCAGTCCTAAGAACCATTTAATAGCGACTATCATCAGCTATCCGGGCGACGTGCTCTGCATGTCCTTCAACACAGCTCGCAGAGCACGGTCGTTTGAAGATGGTCCTCGGGGCAATATCGCCGCTAATGTGGAGTGGACACTGGCGAGAAATTCATCAACTTTCACCGCCTGCATGGAGGAAGACCTCGTCAGTGCCACTCCCGACCCAGTGACCAGCCAAGCACCACCCATCTGCAGGGAGCGCTTGCCAGAGCCCACCGCAGACGGAGAGCCTCCCCCGGTGCACGAGTCATGATGGAGGAGCTCGATCCATCGTCTGACCAGGTGCGTGAGCCGGCATCACCTCCGAAAGGGGGAGTCCTGGCGGACTTCCGCGAGGATGGCTAGAGTCCCACCCACCCCCCCTCTACAGATGGACAGCTGCTGGACACTGGGAAGTTACTCACAGATTTCTGAAGCTAAATTTACCTTCCGCTGTTTAAGTACAGCCATTATATTCTGCCTTGTCAACTGTTTCCAGACAGTATTTTAATTCTTGTTCCCCGTAATAACCCCAGCTCTAGAGTCGTGAGTAGCTTCCCACAGTCTATCAGGACTGCAGCCAGTCAGCCAGCCCCCCAGCTCGCCCTCAAGCTCCAGTAATGGAGCTCGCTTGTGGGTGCTGCCTGCCAGCGTCGCCCTCTGGAGGGTGTCGCCCAGTGTCAGCTCCGCCAGCCTCCGAGCTGCGGACTCCACCTCGGCCCTTCGACCCTAGGGCTCCGCGTTGGCTGACTCCTCCCTCGTCTCCGTTGTGGGCCGTCTGCCCACCAGCTCTGCCAGGCTCCCTCGTCCCTCCGGCTCCACCTTGGTCAGTCGTCGCCCTTCCTACACCTCTGGACTCCACTCCTTTGGCTGCACCTCATCACACCATCCTACTGGCTGCGTTGAGTTCCTCCTTCCCTCCAGCTACGCCTTGGTCCTCTGTTGCTCTAGCTCTGCCGCGGGCTCTCCGTCCTCTCCTTGGGCTCCACCGCCATCAGCGCCGTCTCCCTCGGTCAGCCCCCTGGAGTCGGCAACCACTCCTCCTCCATGGTCCCTCCCTTCCTCGACTCCGCCCGGGGCCGCCCTTCTGGCTGGGTCCTGGGTCTTCCTGCTCCAGCTCCCTTCCTGGTTCCTCCCTCATAAGACTCCTCCCTGGCACCCTCCCCTTCCACCCTCCCTTATTCTGTTGTTGTTGTTTTGTTAAAGGCACGAGGACGCAGTGGGTAGCACAATCACCTCACAGCAAGAAGGTCACTGGTTTTAGCCCCGGCTGGGTCAGTTGGCGTTTCTGTGTGGAGTTTGCATGTTCTCCCCGTGTTTGCGTGGGTTTCCTCTGGGTGCTCTGGTTTCCCCCACAAGTCCAAAGACATGGGGTATAGTTGAATTGGGTAAGCTAAATTGTTTGTAGTGTTTGAGTGTGAATGGGTATGTATGGATGTTTCCCAGTGATGGGTTGCAGCTGGAAGGGCATCTGCTGCGCAAAACATATGCTGGATAAATTGGCGGTTCATTCCGCTGTGGTGACCCCAGATTAATAAAGGGACTAAGCCAAAAAAATTTATGAATGAATATTATATTATATTATATTATATTATATTATATTATATTATATTATATTATATTATATTATATTATAGTAATGAAACAAACTCCAGATGACTTAATTCCGCAGTTCAGAATTGATTCTTTTGTTTTGGAGACAATGATTTTATTTGTCATGCACTTTAAAACTTTGCAGACCTTTTACATTTTACAAACATATAAATTACACACTAAATGAATGCTAATGATCAAAAATACATAATGGACAGCTTTAAATAATTGAAAAATAGAACATTAATGGATAATCAATAAATTATGAATAGTTTACTATGACTGTGAGAATAATGTGCATTCATGTTATTCATAAAAAGTGTATATGTAATCTGAATTTAAGCATATAAAATGTATTATATTGTAATTACAGGGGCGATACGGTGGCTTAGTGGTTAGCACTGTCGTCTCACAGCAAGAAGGTCGCTGATTTGAGTCCCGGCTGGGTAAGTTGTCGTTTCTGTGTGGAGTTTGCATGTTCTTCCCGTGTTCGCGTGGGTTTCCTCCAGGTGCTCCGGTTTCCCACTTAATCCAAAGACATGCGGTATTGGTGAATTGAATAAACTAAATTGACAGTGTATGTGTGTGAATGAGTGTGTATAGATGTTTCCCAGTACTGGGTTGCAGCTGGAAAGGCATCTGCTTTGTAAAACATATACTGGATAAGTTGGCGGTTCATTCCGTTGTGGCGACCCCTGATAAATAAAGGAACAAAGCAGAAGGAAAATTAATGAATAAATGAATACTATAATTACATCTACAACATTTTTGCAATCTAATTATCTAATCCAATAGGTTACTTAACAAATAAAAAAGAAACACTGTTACATTTCATCCTTTTTTTATAAATACTATAGATTACTAAATAACTCGTCTTAAATGAGATAAGGTACCAGCACAAAAACTCACTCAGCAAAATATCACTTAATCATCATTACTGAAAAGAAAGAAATAAAACAAAGAATTTATAAGACATTAACACTCCTTGTTCTAGATAAATTGGAAATTAAGGGATAAGCAAAATATGTCAGTATCAGTTTTGAAAAATATCTCAGTCAGTGAAAATCAATGGCAACCAAAATATCTTTGTTACCAAAATATTCAGAAAATATAAGAAAAAAAGTCATAGGTCTGCAATCGTTTGACAATGAAATAATGACAGCATGTTTGGATGAACTATGCTCTTAAATGAACACAGTCACCTCATTAAATATCTTTTATCAAATAGGATAAGCAGCTGGATTACAACTAAAACTACAAACCAGTAATAGGATTTGCTCAAATCACATCATTCACAAAATAAAGCAAAACACACACACCAATATTAAGAAGGGATTCCAAAACATTGCAAATCCCATAATTAGCAGCTATTAAAGAGAGTGTGAAAAAAACCCAGCCAGTCTATTATAGCGGCTGACTGAAAGGCCATTTAGGATGGACCACCACCCACTTGTCAATCGGCTCTATTCATCCAAATCCCAGAGGATCGGAGCGCGACTCAGCCGGGGCCCGTGAGGAAGATGGAGTGCTGCTGCAGCCGCCCCCATGCTGTCCTTCAGCAGGATGGCCCGAGTCTTCAGCGTGGTGTTTCTCAGCAACACCACATGGGGGGTGAATGAAGCCACATGGGTCTATTGAAACCACTAACAAGTGCCAAGCGGGGCCTCGACCCACAAAACCCCTCTCCAGTGTCTCGGCTGTACCCACTGCCCTGGGAAAGCCACGTGTCTGAATTGAAGCCATCTGCCTCAATTTGCCTAACATATTTGGCCACAATGGCTGACCAGTTATCCCTTACAAAAGGAGTGACAATGGGCCATCTTCAAACAGCAGAGGAGCCTGTAAACGCAGTGTATGGGCTCCTATTCACCCACACAGACCAACTGGACAGTGTCTCATGTCTGAGGATTCAAGAACACACGTCCTGTCACCAGCATCTCCAGAGACCTGGATAATTACCATCAACAGAAGAAAGGGAGTTTATCACTAGATACTTAAAATCCCTTTGTCCCTCAGGCTAAATCGGGATTAAATGAGTAATATGCTCCAGGGCCTCTTCCTCTTATGACTTGTTTTTTTTTTTTTTTTAAATCCGCTCCATGTCAGAAGCGGCTGTTAGAGAAAAACACATACCATGCGTGAATAATGGCATCCCTACTATCTGTCATCTAATAAAGAAGAACATTTATAATCAGGGTTATAGTTAATCATAAAATAATACAAAATTTAAAGATTGTTTTTGGTTTAAGAACAAAAAAACAAATGTAAATCGAAATACAGCACACACACACACACACACACACACACACACACACACACACACACACTTATTGCTACAAAATATTGGAATAATTATTTTATAAGTCAAAAAGGTTTGCTCAGCATGTCTTTTTATTTCATACCCAGATTTTATCACTTAATTGTTTTATTTCAATGAAAGGTTATATTTTTGTGATTTTTTTGAAGGAAAGATAAAAAGGATGAACAAAGACGGTTTATGTCCAAAGTCCTTTTTTGCTCACACTTAGCAGTTGTGGCAATAATGAGCAATGACTGTATTATACTTTTATATAATGTAAAACAAATTTTTTTTTTTTTTTTTTTTAGAATAACAAAAACACACAACAAAGTTATTTCAACATTAACTACATTTAATTTACAACTATTAATTACAAATTTATTATTATTTAAACTATTAATAACAAACAAAACTACAACAGTTGATACTAAAAGCACTGCTCATAATAATGAAACACTAATAAAACACTACAAAAAATAAACATGCTGTTTATAATAATGAATATTTCAGAAATATAATGAAGACATGTTCATCTTATGGTTCACTGTAAAAAAATCCAAGCTTTAAGTAAATAAAAGATTTTAGTTGTATCCTTTACAAGAACATACTCTTTCAGTGTTTTTACATCCATATTTCACATTTAATGCAATGTGTTCCTGTTAAAATTGCGTTAAATTAAATCCTACACCAGTTATGAAAATCCAGTCTCTTCAACTTGAAGATTTTTCAGTATAATTACACAGACCTGATATGCACTGCCTTAGCTCATCATACATCGCCTAACATCGAGTAATGGCAATTGCTGTATTGTAACAAAAAAGCTCATAACTCAGCAGGTTAATCCTCTCAGCATTCAGCCTGAGACTTCATGGTGACCAGCAGCTGAGAGGAGAGAGTCATTCAGGCTTGCTCTCTTTTGACATGGAGTCCTCAATTAAAGTCTGCTGAAGCAGACACAATCCTATTAGGGAGCATGGAGTGAGAAAAGAGGGCTGGCCCCTCCATTTGTGCTGCCAGAATAATTATCACGCAGTTGGTAAATTGTATGGAGGCCCCACACAGATAGTACTAAATAGGCTGGAGAAAAATGATGTGGCTCTACCGAAACAAAACAGCAGGATCACAGACTACACACCGAAGATGAGTTTCTGAAGATACTACGACACACAGACAAAACAAGAATGACTAAAGTGGGAAAAATGAATTTGAAACATTTCAGTTAACTCTAAACCACAATGCGCTGCAAAATTCAATTTAAAGATAAAATGCTTGTTTAAAAAAAGCGTATATTGATACCATACACAATGATATATTTATTGTTCATTTCGTTTAAAATAAATGCAAAATGGTTAGTTTATTTTAAAAAATAAAGCAAAAATATATATATTATTTAAGCCTTTATACTGAAAACGAAACCTTATATTAAAAAAAAAAAATCAGGATTAATTCAATGTGTTACCTGTAATTGTTTGCAAAATTATAAGTGAAAATAATGTGACATTTTAAATGGAAAAAAATAGTTTAAAGGTAAATTCTATGTCATTTGTTTCCAGTATAGTGGCGTTTTCAGTGTGCTTTTTTATTAAAACACTTAATGACTTAATGATAACACTTTTTATTAAAACAATTAAAATATCATGGACAAAAATAGGGCAGCATGGTGGCGCAGTGGGTAGCACAATCGCCTTAAAGTAAGAAGGTCACTGGTTCGAGCCCCGGCTGGGTCAGTTGGCATTTCTGTGTGGAGTTTGCATGTTCTCCCCATGTTGGCGTGGGTTTCCTCCAGGTGCTCCGGTTTCCCCCACAAGTCCAAAGACATGCGCTATAGGTAAATTGGGTAAGCCAAATTGTCCGTAGTGTATGTGTGTGAATGAGTGTATGTGGATGTTTCCCAGTGATGGGTTGCAGCTGGAAGGGCATCTGCTGCGTAAAACATATGCTGGATAAGTTGGCGGTTCATTCCGCTGTGGCGACCCCAGATTAATAAAGGGACTAAGCCGAAAAGAAAATGAATGAATGAATGAATGAACACAAATAAAACATTTGAACAAATAAATTTGTTATTAATCCACGAAACAAATACAATTTAAATACAATAATTTTGTTTATACATTAATGAAATATAATTTCTGAAGATATAGTCACAGACATGATTTTGTTGCTATGCAATAATAATATTGTACCAAACAAACAAAAGTTAGGAACAGAACCGTGTTTTATTTATACATTGTAAATTCCAATTTTGAAAAGTAATTCATTGGTTTGTCTTGAAACAAATACACACACAAAAGGCTACATTTACTTTAAAAAGGTTCATGCAGTTTCCCCTTTTCTAATGTTCATCCTTCGTTAGTTTCTTTTTAAAGTAAAGCTGAATAAATACAGCTTAATGCTGGAAAGCTGTTTTGCCCAGCAGCAGGAGTAAATGGATTGTTATTTAAAGCCAAGTACTTTTGTCAAGCTTCTGCAAATAGAATGATGGATGGCACTCGCAGCTTTGCACAAGTGAATGCATTGCTTCCTATTTAACCTCAACATCCACATTGGTAATGATTTGTCTGACTTGGATTTCAAAAGACACAGTGCTGCTCCATTGAAGTAAAATTAAAACTACGGTTTACCATGCTTTTCAGAACAGAGCACTCATTACGTGCTGCTAATGTATTGGCATAAAGCAAAGAAACATCATGTCAAGTGCCGCAATTTGGCTTTTTTTCTTATTCAGCCTGCTTTATTGCTATGGGCAATTTGTACCACTCAGCATGACAGTGTCAACTGAATCAAGATTAATTTACATGCAAAGGAACACTTAGCAGAGCAGTGCGGTAAGCAAACATATTGTCTCGATTGCTGAGCTGGAAAAGCGGCTTTGGAGGGAAAGACTGTGTCAGAATTAAGGAGCATCAAATGTAATTGCCAGAGCTGGATTAAAAAGGCCAAAATGGCACAATTCTTTGCTGGGACCGGGAGTTTAAGTTGTTTTGAAGGACTACGTGGAAAAGCAGGTAAATAAATCAGAGAATGTTGTGACTATCAAACACATTATTTAAAGCAGAATATACAGTAAACATCCTCTGAGTTTACCAGTAAAAACAACACTGTGCGTTGTTCTTCTGTCATCCAGATAAAATGCAACATTTCACTGGCGTATGAACAAACATTCTTCTAGTAATGTTCACAGAATGTTTATTCAAAATGATCTGGTGTTTTACACAGTTCTCAAGATGAGCAAACAAAAACAACCATACGTACGTTGTTTGTCTCGAATGTACATTTGTCAAACATTTTCCTAATGTAATTTTATTAATGTTCAAGCATTCTTTAAAAGTTTGCAAAATTATAAATATATATTCCCTTAATGTTGTCTCTAAAATTCATTCAACTAAAGAAATATACTTTGTTTCTGGAATATTTTCTGAAATATTTCAGGTTTGATGTCTAATGTTTCAAATGTTAACAATTAGTTTCTGATGGATCAGAAAACTTAATGGGCTCTATTTTAACGTTCTAGGCGCAAAGTCTAAAGCGCATGGCGCAGAAGCATTAAGGGCATGTCCGAATCCACTTTTGCTATTTTAAGGACGGAAAAATACAGTTTGCACCACGGCGCATGGTCTAACAGGGTTGTGCTTATTCTCTTAATGAATTATGGGTGTGTTCTGAGCATAACATGCATTAAACCAATCAGAGTCTCATCTTCCATTTCCTTTAGGAGTCAGTTGTGTTGCGCCATGGCGCATTTGCTATTTACATGGCGGACTTGGTAAGTGGAGAACAGTTAAACAGACCATCTGTAGCGCAAGGATAAAGAATAAGCCTCCTCCATTCGGCCTCTTTACATTCACTTTACTGTTACTCTTTACTTTACTCCTTTACTTTCGTGGATAAGGAAACGGTGTTGTACGCACTCAGCTGAAGACATTCATTAGCCTACATATTTAATTTTGTTTGTTAAGTGCAAAGATTTGTTTCAAAACTATTTCTAAATTCAGTTCTAATTTCCAGCAAACTAATAAATTAACAATACTAACAAAATGTGGTCAAAAAACGGAGTTATATCCAAACACACGTCCTATTCTTACGCTCCATATGTTGATGCATGCGTCTCCAAAACCCGACAGGTGGACAAATCTAAACTTGTTTTTATTAAAACAAATATAAATGTGCATATAATAAATAATACTGCTAATAATTATAATAACATTATAATAAAAATGCTAATTGTCATGAATAAACTGAAAAAAGCCCCCTCAAGGTGAAGAAGGCATGGAGGAAGTGCTTTTTTTTATATCTATGTAGTAAATAATAATTTTTGTAACATTTTAATCCTTTATTTTTTTCATATGTAAATATATTTGTGTATTGCTGTACATGCTGTATGTATTAAACCTTTGAACCTGCATAGGCGCATAACTAACGTGCTCTGCGCTGGACTTTACACTAGCTTTTACTTGGTCTATTTCAGTTTCTCAAAATAGCAATGCGCCAAGAATGCGCCTTAACACACCTCCTTTATAGACCGGCACACCCATGAGTCCACAAAGCGGTGCAATTGGATTTGCTGTTTAAACAACATGGTATAAAACGTGAAAATTAGGGTTGCGCTAGTCTGAAAATTGCAAGTCTTGCGACTTATTGCGCCGGGTGTATGATAGGGCCCAATGTTTGCTCAATGATTAATTATCAATTATTGTATCTAATGTTCACGTAATCCTCATAATGAATCCAGGTTCATTCTGGGAGAAGTAAAAATGTCAATAAAAAATGCATAGTACAATTTATTATTAGTAGTATAGTTTTAAGAGAGAAAAGAAGTGAAACAAATGCTTTAAGGCCTTCAAAATACACATCACTCCTTCATTCTTTTTTGTGATATTTAAACATAATTTTATAATTGTAAAACATAACCATTTTTAGAAAATTCTTAGACTCTTTGGTTTTTTTAAAGAGTTTACCATTAAATAATGATCTACAGTGTTTTATGTGTCAGAAAGGGTTCTTAAAATATATTTAGCTCTTTCCCAACGTCTCACACATTTCTGGGACTGAATTTGTTTTTTGATAACTATGCATATGTTCACCTACTAAAAACCAGAGGCAGCATTAAATATTTAAAAAACAATTTCCACCTGCAAGTGAAAGTTATCATTATAAAACGTAATATTTATGTTAACAAAAATATGTAGGTTTCTTAATCTTGTGTGTTTTAAACAAAAAATGGTATTTAAAGAAGGCATTATTTTCCAAAAACATTTTTAAAATTTATTTTAACATAATTATTTAATACAACAAAGGATTTAAAAAAAAAAAAGTCTATATAAAAGTCTATAAGTCATGGCTCCTTTTGAATTTTTGAAAAATTTTATATGATTTTTGTATGATTTGTAAACTTTTATATTTTGTTGAGGATGTGCACACAATTCCTTCATGTTGTCCCAACACAAACCAATTAATCAACTTAATTGTTTTTACAAATTTAAGTGGATTGAACATAAAACAATTAAGTTGTCCCAAAAAAAACCTTCAAGAATTGTGATGTTTCAGCTAATTTTTAATAAGTTGTTTGAACAAGCAGCAAAAAAAAAAAAAAACTCGTTGAGTGTACGAATTAGCCACTAAAACGATAATTAGATTCTTCCTAATTAGATCGGGCTGGCTATACAGTTACATTGTTGATAGGGCTTACATTTCCCATTGGTCCCCTGCCCATCGGAAATAAAAGGGGCTAAGAGGTATATGAAATTTTTTTTAATTGAAGTATATATGGTACTTAATGTTAAATCCAAATGCTTCATATATACACTGATAAAAAATGATAAATTGGATTTAATTGGATTCTTTAAGGTAAGTAGTTGCAAACAATTTATATGGGCTGCATTTAAACAAACAAATTAATTTGAGTAATGTTCAACTTAATCTGTTTGTTTAAATTCAGCCCATATAAATTGTTTTCAACCACTTACCTTTAAAAAAAAATTGTAAATCCAATTAACCATATTTTTTTTTCAGTGTAGGAAAATGAGAAACATGGTATACTCATTGCAAAGTACTCCATGGTATGAATTCACTATACAGAAGACATTCTTAAAGCATGTCTTCTTCTTTTTTTGTCTATTCACAAAAATAGTTGACTTTTACATATGAGTAAACGTCTTGCTGGTCAATTCTGTCAAAAAAACAAGTGTAAACAAAATGCTGAAATACGCAGTAAGATCCACGCACTGTCAATAGAGCAAATCTGACACTCAGAGCTCCAAGAAACCCAAGGGGATTGTAACCGAATGTCTGTGGCTCAGAGAAGAGACGTCCGTATCAAGCAGCGGGCTACGGGGAGCCAAGAGTCTCTGTGATCTGCCTGAACATGTGCTCCATTTGCCAGCCTCAAATCCCCTGTCAAATTCACAATCCAGAGCGACACCAGAACGTGACGCGGAGGCGCCAGGAGGCCTGCTTCCATTTACAAATATTTCACATAAACAAATTTTCAAATAGCTTTATTCTGAGCAGCCTTTCTGCTCTATTAGACGTAACACACAGCTGCCACAAACACTCAGATACATCATCAACAACTGCAGATAAGAGATATAGATTGAGAAGAAGCGCTCGGCAAAACGTCCTTGGAGAAAACGCTGCTGCTGCTGCTTTTACGGGCCGAGCTCCTAACAATTTAAAGCTTTACGGATCCGAGCAGAGTAAACAAAAGCTCACGTACCATCCTTCCAGCTATAATGGAAGACATCAAGAACATATCAATTTGACCTGCATAATCCTATAAGAACCAGGAAGCTGCTTGTGGGCAGATGCATAACATGTCTGTGGACTTTTCGTATCGGGATTTTAGGCGCAGTGAATGCATAAAGGAAAGAGATTTCCTTGGTATGAAGAATGGTTGCGCTAAGAGTTTCATCATTTTTAAACACATTTTTGGCTTTATTAACTCATTTGTATTGCCCTGGAGAATGATGACTGGACTCTTAAGTACAAATATGTAGTCTCTTGTATACAGTGATATGAAATAATAATGGAAAATAATCGAAAGAACAATTAAAATAAATGAAGGAATGACTCTTGCATAGATTGTATAACAAGAATGTAAATACTTCAGTTTCATTATATTTTATTTCAACAGAAATAACTTACAAATATACATCTATTATGTTTTACTGCAAGACATGTTACCTTCAGAAATATTTCAATATTTCAAACTATCATTGCATGACAAAAACAGAAAATATGCAAAAAAACAATAACAATAAACTACATCAAATTAAATTTATTTATGAAGTAATCTGGGGTCGCCACAGCAGAATGAACCACCAACTTTTCCAGCATATTTTTTACACAGCAGATGCCCTTCCAGCTGCAACCCATCACTGGGAAACATCCATTCACACTCATTCTTAACAATATACTTAATAATATTTATATTAATACTTAATACTTAATATTATTATTATTGGCGCAGTGAGTAGCACAATCGGCTCACAGCAAGAAGGTTGCTGGTTCGAGCCCCGGCTGGGTCAGTTGGCATTTCTGTGTGGAGTTTGCATGTTCTGCTCGTGTTCGCGTGGGTTTCCTCCGGGTGCTCCGGTTTCCCCCACAAGTCCAAAGACATGCGCTATAGGTGAATTGGGTAAGCCAAATTGTCCGTAGTGTATGTGTGTGAATGAGTGTGTGTAGATGTTTCCCAGTGATGGGTTGCAGCTGGAAGGGCATGCGCTGCGTAAAACATAGTTGGCGGTTCATTCCACTGTGGCGACCCCAGATTATTAAAGGGACTAAGCTGAAAATAAAATGAATGAATGAATGAATGGATTATTATTATTAGTAGTAGTAGTAGTAGTAGTAGTAGTAGTAGTAGTAGTATTTTAGTCTATTAATTTTCAAGAATTAACAAAGTTATTAATTTTTACAATTTTAATTAAGAAGTTATGGATTTAATTATTAAATAATAAAAAATATACATGTCTCACTGCAAGACCTGTTTATATTTAATCTCAATTATCTTTTTAAAATTGTTAAAAAGGTTATCATAGGTTATATTCATAGGTATTCCACGTCAACAGAAAAATAAATATTCAAAGTTATCTTTTTTTTTTACAGTCCAACAGTCAGAGTTCTTCATCTGCCAACATTCACAGCTGTGGTGCATTTTGACCTTACACTGACATCCACCAATAGTACGCCCAGACAGGTCTTGCTCGTCATGCCACCAGACATAATCTCACATAACAGTGCAATTATCAATTTCACAGTAATTATTCAGCACAACACACATGCCCGGCCTCATTTACGAGGTCATTTGCATAGAACAGTTTGTTTGTCCCTCTTAGGTTTGCTCTGTTTCACATTAGTGTCTGGGTTTCACACGAGCATCTGTCGAGATGCTCTTCTTCTCAGGTGACTGGCTTTTCAGGTGGACCCACGTTACACTGAGCCCAATTACACACACATACTCTTCGGCATTCCTGCTCTGTGAAACACATGGCTCTTTTGTCTTGCGTTCGCTTGGAAACAAACCTGTAGCTGGAGGTTTGCTGATAATCACTGAGGCTGATTGATCATACATTGGCTGTGCAGTCTCTACCTTCACACCCTCTCCGGTTACACCATTGATTCAAAGACACACCATTGGATTGCATTCTCTGATGTAGAGCCCACCAATTAAGAGTCCGACTGCACCGCATCCAGATCAATTTTGTCTGTGTGTGAAGTAAAGAATGGTTTGGATGAGGGAACAAAAGAGAAAACAGCACATTTTGATGTCTTAAATCACTTCATATTTGTTGTCTGGGACGAGCAAACCACAGTTTTTTTATGGGTGCAAGACTAAAAATAGAGGATAAAATACTGTCTGTGGCCATGTACACTCTGTAAAGTTTTAAAAGTGATAACCATGGAACAATATAATGCACTGTGGTAACTATAATAATGTTCTGGCATCTTTGTATCCAATGCGAAACAAAGGATTTTCTTACTTAGTGCTTTAGTCTTGTTTTTAGTTCAGATATCTAAAAACATCTTAAATCCAGAAGCATTTTCTAGACAATATCTAGAAAACATTTTCTTGTTTAAAAAATTATTTTAAGTTTTTCTTTAAAACAAGCAAAAAATCCGCCAATGGGGTAAGCAAAATCATTTTTGCTTTAAAATAGGATTATTTTGCTTACCACATTTGATGGGAGAAGTCGGTCATTTGTAATTTCATCATGAAACATACAAGACATTTTATGACCGCAATTTTCCGCATACAGATATACACCATTTGACTGGCTACACTTTAAAAAAAAAAGCTGTATAATTTACTATAACTGGCAATTTTGGTTGCCAGTTATACTGTAAAATTTACAAGTGCGCTGTAAATTAACAATTACAATTGTGTTGTAGTACAGCACAATTATAATTGTTAATTTATAGTAGGGCTGGGCGATACAGCAAAAAAAATGTATCACGATATCATGTTTCCTATCATTCGTTATCAATAATTTTTGAATATTTTTTTTAAATCCATTTAGAAATATTGGGATTTTTTATTTAACCACTTTATTTTAATTGACCAACATTACTAAGTCAAATAGTTTTAATAGTCAAAAACAAAAATATTTAAACAACATAACAAAATGTTACGTTGGATGACTACATTACCCCCTATGCTAAAAAATTTTTCAGATGGGGTGCTAGTGGTTGGGATGCACAAGAAAGGAAACGCAATCTGCAATCTGGCGACATCTTTACATCCTTTTTTATTTACAATCTTCTCACTGCTGCTATACGGCACTCATTTTTGCGTGTTGTTATTGTGACCTCAAGTGGCAATGGCGAAACCCAAAACTCACATGTGAAAAGCGTGAAAGTGTGGATTCCTTCCCCATTTCCAATGCGCTTTGCGCTCTGAGCTCCCCTGCCAACTTTCTGTAACTAGGCGACCATCAACTGTTTTCTCAGATGATGACAAACAGACAAACCATTGATGCAGCTCTGATACAAGTTTATGGAGAAAATGAAAAAGCACTGCAGTGTTTGGGTGCGCTGTGTTTGTCTAAGGTAATTAGTCTACCGTTATTACCGAAATGTGTATATTCCATACAAAGTGTGAAGCAGATTGGTTAGGTCTTACATGAATCGTGGTGCGCATGCGTGGAAAATCCCGACACATGCTTGCCGCTTGCACACCATGCTTCATTGGAAATGGCAAACTTACACCCTAAGCTTATTGGCATTTTTCCAAGGCACACGATCAGCAGCCAAATTTTTATAAAACTTTTTTTTTTTATCATTATTGACAATGGTGTGGGCCTCACAGTAGCGCAGTGGGTAGCACGTTCGCCTCACAGCAAGAAGGTCGCTGATCGCTGATTCGAGCCTCGGCTGGGTCAGTTGGCATTTCTGTGTGGAGTTTGCATGTTCTCCCTGTGTTGGCGTGGGTTTCCTCCGGGTGCTCCGGTTTCCCCCACAAGTCCAAAGACATGCGGTACAGGTGAATTGGGTAAGCTAAATTGTCCATAGTGTATAAGTGTGAATGGGTGTGTATGGATGTTTCCCAGAGATGGGTTGCAGCTGGAAGGGCATCCGCTGCGTAAAACATATGCTGGATAAGTTGGCGGTTCATTCCGCTGTGGCGACCCCAGATTAATAAAGGGACTAAGCCGAAATGAATGAATGAATGACAATGGTGTTTGGTCCGATACCTTTTTAATTGTCCAGCCCTAATTTACAGTGCACTTGTAAATTTGACAGTATTACTGGCAAAATTTACAAGCGCATTGTAAATTAAATTGCAACTGTGCTGTAGTTTTACAGCACAATTGTAATTGTTAATTTACAATGCGCTTGTGAACTTTACAGTTTTACTGGCAACCAGCTAATTTTTACAGTGTATATTTCTATAAACAGTCACTTTTTCACCAAATGGGCAATAGGCAACCAGCTAAAGTTTTTTATTTTATTATTATTATTATTTCTTTTAAGATTCTGGAACTTCTCTGATTGGTAAATCTTACATCGACACCCATCAGGGCAGCACTTGTCCAATTCGCTGTTACTAAGCGCACCGTGATGGAGACCGAGTCCAGCTCCAACCCGAGATAAGAGAAGCTCTGCCCGGGGGAGAACTTGCTCTTTCTCGGATGACCGAACCCCCAACAGGCCGAGGTGCCGAAGCACCAGGTCCCTATGCAAAATAGATTAGTTCAAAGACCTGAAAAAAATATATAATCCAGTCAATGAATAATCAAAAAATGCCAATGCTCATGAGCCGAAGAGGCACAGGGCATCCTCCACGCATGGTAACAGGGAGAGTCCGAAGGGGAGGACCGTTTACTGCCATGCTCAGCCCCCTTTGTACACCGGAAAAAACACGGTTGAAGAAAGAGAGTTTTTAGCGAGACATGGACTGAGCGTCCTTCAGATCTATAGCTGCAACCAATCCCATGGACGGACGCACTGGGGGATGCATTTCTGCATGAGCATCCTAATCGGCATCCTGAACAGGGGACAGATCAAAATGCGCAGATAGGATTGGTATAACCCACCGCTCTCTGGGTACAATGAAGTGGGGGCTTAGCCCAGATTGTCATCTCCCGTTTCAGTCTTGAAATCAGGCTGGCAGATAGAGTGCCTTCAGTCTTGTGAGAGGCTCTGAAGCTAAATTCTAATGCTCACTGCTCAGCTGCCGGCTTTTATAGCCCAATAATGGCTAATCGCTATCCAGAGTGTATTTTTAAGGCTTGGTTGTGTTTATAAGATGCAAAGCAATGTGTGATCAAGCTTCATTTGTAGAAAATCACGTTGTTATTTTTTTAATATACAGCTACTCAATTAACATGAAAATGAATGTCGAACTAAAAACCCACCTTCAAGAGGCTCTGATTGGTCAGCTAACATAATGTGCTGTGATTCACGGATTAGCTCCACGTCACCAGGAAAAGTGTCACACCCCTACATGCATGCGATTTTGCACTCTGTAAACACCGTCAGTCAGAGTAGCTGTTAGCCATATCAGTTTGTGACTGAATCAGACAGAAAATGACACAGAGGACACAGCTGAACCTCATGCCTGCTCTCTAAAATAAAATCTGACAAGTGTCTTTCACATATATTCAGAATAAGCATGTGTAAGTAATATGAAACGTTCACATATCTTTTGTGAGTTTGTTATTTGAGATGTAGAACGCAGGGAAAGCGGCTGCATAGAGAGACATTGCATGCGCTGGTGAAGATTGTGAGTGTTTACAGCGATTTGACGGATAAATATGAATTTGTAGCTAAATTGTTAACGGTGCCAAACACCATTTCCTGTTGTTTACATCCTTGTTTAAGTCCTCACTACAACATACCGTTAATGCTAGAAACTGTGCATGTAATATTCATTCATTCATTTTCATTTCGGCTTAGTCCCTTTATTAATCTGGGGTCGCCACAGCGGAATTAACCACCAACTTATCCAGCATATGTTTTACGCAGCGGATGCCCTTCCAGCTGCAACCCATCACTGGGAAACATCCATACACACTCATACACTACGGACAATTTAGTCTACCCAATTCACCTGTACCGCATGTCTTTGGACTTGTGGGGGAAACCGGAGCACCCGGGGGAAACCCACGCCAACACAGGGAGAACATGCAAACTCCACACAGAAACGCCAACTGACCCAGCCGAGGCTCGAACCAGCGACTTCTTGCTGTGAGGCGAACGTGCTACCCACTGCGCCACTGTGAGGCCCTGTGCATGTAATAGTTCAGTTTTAATAAATAAAAATACTTACAGGTTGTGGCTCACAATCTACAGCTTCTGCTATTATGGTTGGAGGAGTTTTTAGCCGAATCCAGCACTGACGTGAGAGAGATTCTGGAAGCTGTCCTTTGTCAAATGCTAGCTATATATTTTTTTATAATTCTCTGGAACAAAATTAAAATTAAATTGTAAGCACTTCTCTCTTTGTGTCATGTCCTTTAAAAGCCCAAATACAGAAACAGAACAAGCTCTGAAAATAGCAGCATGCGAACGCCATTTTAGCTTTCTCTGCTACATTACAGCATTACAGCGACTCTGGCTATGACCCTTCGCTGTGTGGGGTGTGTTCGCGTTGTGAATGCGTGTAACCTGAAGCGTTTGTGGTCTTACTAGCCTGGATGATTTTTTTGTAGTCCCCAAACTTCGTTCACTGTAGGCTTTGCTAAGCTAACTCTGTAAAAGCTGTAAAAACTCTGTCTCACTTTACATTGAACTATTACATATTACATTCAAAGATGTTGTTTATGTTCACACAGCTTCATTACACATTAACTAAAGTTTGAAATATGATATCATAGTGGACCACCCCTTTAAGCTTTTGAATTGCATCATGGGACCTGAACTTGTAACCTTGACAAGCTTGAAAAAATGGCTTTTATTAATATTTTTTTATAGTTTAAAGTGCTATATTGTCTGGGTTGGTGTTGCATATTACGCTACAAACCTTGTAATAAACTGGCAGTACATTTTCTGTTGATTTACAGACTTATTTTTCTATATCTTATACATTATATTATCTCAAACTACTAAAATGTCAAAAAAAGTCACTTTGATAAACTGTAGAGTTGAATCATCAAAAGACATCAAAAGTGGACAGAACAGAGATCAAGGTACCATAATGCAATTCACAACCGAATCAGAATACAGAAAATACAGAAACAGTTAATTAACAGATATTTTTTACAGTGTAATAATGTTCTTCAGAATAAAATTGTGCGAAACATCCAGTCCAACAATCCTCATCATCTGCAGTTGGAGTAAAATGGCACTGGATGCCATTGAAATGCCATTGTAAAAATCATTAAAACAATTTATCTTGAACGCTGGCAACAAATCTATAACTGTTGATGTTATTCATTGTCCTTTTTTCTAAATCATTGATCATCAGCATTTGTCTAATTGAAAAATAATAAACAATTACTCAAGAGCTATGCGGTAAGGTAATTGTTTTCTAATACTGTAAACATTAACAGAGAATCATACTTCCCAAAATGTATCATCTGCATAAAATCAATAGCAAGGAATGTAATTTGTATGATAATGATGGAGATTGCGATTACTGCTGGAGCACGATTACCATCATAGAACCATTCTTGCATGAATTGCAATGAGTTACTACTGGATCTGTGTGTTTATAATAAAAGGAAGCTAATCAATATATCATATTCGAGGGAAAACAGTATCACTTACTGCATTTTAAAGAACTGTTATATACTGTCATAAAATATCTCTCTGCCATTTTTCAAATTTGATGTGTTCTTCGACAATCCTTTTTTCCCTCATATACTTCTTTGCTTCAAATCATAGTTTGTAATGTTGTTTAACCTAACCTCATATGGGAAAAATATATTAACAAGCTAATAAATCTATAGAGACATTATTGGTGTTGTGTTGTCTAAAAATTAATATAAATGTGTGAAAACATGGCAAAAAGAATAAAAATGATGATTTTAACACAACAAAAAATATATAAATAAATTTTTTTTTAAATAAATAAATAATAAAAAAACAGCTGTACAAAAGAGGTCTAGATGTATTTCATTTAAAAGAAATCCTTTGCCTCCTTCCTTTTCTTTTGTAATTCCTGTCATTATTTTTAAAGGTCACTTGAGAGCAGTTTTCAAAAAGCGGACAAACACATCCAGGTTTATCAACAGGAAGTCTTTACCTCCTCTAACCAGACATATATTAAATGCTCCTGCCCTGAGTAGGTTAACAAATTGGCCTATTACAAATTCCCAGTTTGAGACTATTGCCCAAAGAAAAGGACAGAAAATCATTTGGGTTAAGCCTATTAACTGCCTGCGGGTGAATGCTTGACAGATACAATCACAAAGCGAGCAATACTCAGCATCATGACAGGGGTTCTAGGGGAAATGGAAAAAAAATTGTGTCGGTACACTGTTGTTGGACCCAGTTGGTTAAGACAGATGCATTTTCTAGCATTCGCTGGAAATCTCAAATTGATTCAGCGCTAATCCTGACGAAAACAACAGCGCTTCAGAACATTATCAATGTCTGTGCGAAAACAAGAACGCAAGCACACAATGAAATGCATCTAAAGAACGGCAAGAATTGGCTTGAAAAAGACTTCTGCCCGCGCTGTTCCACACCACAGCTAAGAGCATTGCACGAGCGAAGCCAAAAGCTCCCTCAATAGAGATGTGACTGGCAAACAGCGTGGCATTTTCAATCTGGAAAACATTTGCTTAATTGAGGCATTGAGAATTAGTATATGAATGGATGCATTGTCAGGATAGGACTAATTACTACTCTGTGGCTGAATCACTCAAGAAGAACCCTTGTGCCAGCTGACATTTTGCATCAGAAATGTTAAAAGCCTTTTCACCTATTTACATTAATCATATCAAGAACTGCGGACAAATACATGTTAATGCACTGCTATGTCCATTATGTATATTACCGACAAGAGTCGGGAAGGAAAGCGGCGGATGGCACAAATGAACAAGCCTGGCTGCAAGAGGACATATAAACAGCCATTTTAGGCGCCCACCGCTTCAATTTTCCCCCCCGAAGCACTCAGGCTATCTGGCTGGTGTCAATCAGAGCGTGAGTGACAGTCGAGGGGAGCTCAGGGTGGGTTTTGCTATTGCTTTGGATTTGCTGAGTCATAATTAAAACAGAAGCAAATGGAATTGTGGAGAGGGAGGTCAGCGGATCGGCAAGAAGAGGATGAGGCCAGACTGATAGGCACCAAATGAACAAATTATGATGGGCCCCATTCGCTGTGATGAGGTCAAATGCACGACTCCATTGGCTGACAGTTCAATTTCCTCCAAATGTCTCTCATTTCAAGATGAGTTAATTATGAGTGAAAAGTTATCAGTCGCTCACCTATTGAAAAGAGGGATTAAATGCATTTTTGTCTGCATTCTAATGTCAAACTGTTATTTCAGCTCGATAGAGGGTCAAACACAATAACGGTGCTGAACAAAGCTGATTCAGGAACAAAAAAATTGAGGGAGACAAGAGACACTAAACCCTCTGATATGCTGTGAATATTAATATATAGAAATATAATATAACCTTCTGTTGTATTGTTTTATTGGTAATAGATTACACTAAGGTCCCATTCATTAAAGCGTTAACTAGCAGTGAGCAATTTCTTACAGTGTTTATAAATCTTTGTTTATATTAATAAACAAATACCTGTTTGCTGTTAATTCATGGTAGTGCAGGTATAATAAATAATATAAACGATTACAATTTTGATAGTAAAATGTATCATTAAATTCTGTTTAAATAACAACAATTAATAAAGTCTTTATAAGTAGTTGTGTAAGTAGTATGTGGGGCATTTAATTCTGGTCTTTCAATTTTAATTTTCATTCTAGCAACACTTTAGTATTTTAGCAATTGTAGTGTGTGCTTTTGTAATTTCATGTTATTTTGTAATATTCTGATATAATTTATTTCACTTTTAGTTTTAATTTAGTTTATGTAAGTATAATTAAATACAGTTGAAGGCAAAACAATTAAAAACAAGTCACCTCCTGTGAAATTTTTATTCCACTTCGACTATTTCCAAAGAGCCAAATACTTCACTAAATATTTTGCTAGTAAGATACTAGTGATAAGATACTAGTGTTCAGTGTAGTGTAATAAGATACTACTGCTCAGCTAAAAGAGCAAATTAAAGGCTTTATTAATTAGTTTAACAAAGCAAGTTTGGTTAATATGGCACGTAATTGATTAAGATTAATAAATGTTTTAAACTATTATGAAAGCTAATGTCGCTAATGTGCTAACAAATGAAATCTTATTGTAAAAATTAATGTAGTAGTTGTAGTTTTAATGAAAATATGCCTGACTGTATTTAATTAATCTTAACAAATGAAACCTTTCTATAAATAGTTACAGATTTATTTGTAGTATTAGTTAGTGATAATATCCCTGACTCTATTTTACTATGGTTAACATATAGAAACAAGTGCTACTGATTTAGTTGTAGTTTAGCTAATGATAATATCCATAACTGTCTTTAATTAATGTTAACAATTAATTAATGTTACTCTTTTAGCTATAATGATAATATATTTCTGACTGATTAACCTATTAGGTTATCAAATGAACCTTACTATATAGTAAGGTGTTACAATTTAAGCTGCAGTTTTAGCTAATGATAATAATCCTGATGGTTTTTAACTAATGTTAATGAACGAAAACTTATTATAAAGTGTTACAGTTTTAGTTAATTAATATATCTCTGTCTGCATTTATCTAATGCCTATACACTCATCCTACCAATGGCTTACTTATTCTAAACTGTTACTGTTTAAGCAGTAATTTTAGTTAATGATAATATCTCTAACTGTATTTAACCAACGCTAACAACTGTGATCTTTCTAGTAAAAGCCATTTCTGTGTATACACACCTGAACGCCAAAATATTGTGAAAAGAGGTTCAATAGTTTAAGTCAGAGTTTGACCTCAAACGCCAGCCCCAGATTAAATTATGACGCCAGGAGCATAGCTAATATTTTATCATTAGCGTGACTACATTTCATGATGGTATTAGGGGCTCAGTGAATGATCGCGCATACTAGAGGAGGACTATTAGAATGTTGTAAGTGTGTCCAACAATTTCGAGGAAGAGACACTAATGATCGCTTAAAATTGGAGGTCACCGACTCAGTGCGTCTGTGGCCCTCGACTCATTCCCAGATCCTAAGAACGTAGCGATTTGTTTCCAAAAACTATTCTCAGATGAAAAAAGTGTGCGCTTTTTTCTCAGCTCACTCCAGTGCATCTTGAAAGCTATGTTTGTACACCACCAATTTTTCCTCTTGAACGACATAAAAGCGTAATGCACATTGGCACAACAATAATTTCACCATCATACCACTTTGCGCCATGAACACTGCCGTAATCATTTTCACCCTCTAAAAAGCCATAAAATTCACTGTTGTTTCAATAGACAGAAGAGACTCGCACAAAAGAGAGATTTTACACAGCAAACAAACAATGAAGTTAGAACCATAACCGCTCAAATATTCCCCATTCAGCAATTCATCTTGGTAATAGAGACAGAAGCAGGGTAATGTGTGGTGGTCTTGAAGCGTGAGATTGAGGATTTCTCTGGCACAATGCATAATTCATGGCCCTGGCCAGCAAAGTGTGTAAGATGAGAATTTCACAGCATGCTAAGAGTAATGGGGTTGCGGGAAGAGGTGGATTGTATTAAATTTCATTGTGGAGAAGGGTATTTCCACCAAATTTTAATTCATAATTTGTAATGAGGCCCGGAAGATCTTTTTGTGTTTTAGTTTGGTTTCAGTTCTTTTCACATTCAGCGTAATGTAACATTTGTTTACTCTGTTTCGGATGCGAGGTTATGGATGAAAACGCAACCATTACAGGCTTTTAAATTCTCCGCCGATGAAAAGCCTGAGCTAATTTGAGCTACAGATTTAATTTGTTCAGAACAGGAAAAACAATATAAATCATTTTTAAAACCATTAGATGCTGACTTGCATTAATAAAGTCATAATTTGGGCATTATGCTGGTTTGTTATGGAAGCAGCAGGGTGAGCTAGCGCAATTAGCATCGGTAATAGGGAGTTCAGGGTGCGTCAAGGACATGGTTGAGCAGGACGCTGGTCACACAGGCCAGTTTTACTGTGTCTGCGGTGCGGCGTGTATGTTTGTTTGTCTCGCTTTTGTTAATGACAGAAAATGGGTTAATTAAATGATTTTATTTAATCAGATGCTGTTATATTTCTACAATGCTTGCTGGCATGGTATCAGTCTGACAGAAAAATCCCATTGATCCTCATTTTCCAAAGGCTGATCGCATGATGTCAACAGCTTGAGTTAACCATGCAGAGCAGAGGCGTAATAAATATGTTTATACCGCAAAAGATAACCTTTTTGTGTATAAATATGACACTTGGAACATAATACACTTAATATATGTCTCTGTTTATATTCAATGGTGTAAAAAGGTGTTTGCCCCCTTACTTATTACTTTTTTTTTTTGCATGTTCACTCAAAAAACTAGGTTTGCTATGTGTTCAAACTACTTATTTGAAATGAGCTGATACAACGCAACTCTTAAGTTTTGTGGGGACAACTTAATTGTTTTATGTTCAATCCACTTTAATTTGTAAAAACGAATAAACTAACTTAATTCCTTCATGTTGTCAAAACACAAATTGATTACGAGGAACTCAACATTTTTACAGTGCTTGTCACATTTAATCTTTCAGATCATCAAACTAATTTAAATATTAGTCACAAGTTAACACAGCATGGACTTATTAAATGAATGTTTTATTATTATTTAAAGAAAACAAGTTCCAAAACTACTTAGCCTTGTGTCAAAAAGTGTTTGAAAAGTATACCGGGTTTTAAGTGTGGCTTAAACAGTCCAGGTAATTTGCAACAGCTGTAATGGAGTAATTGGTGCAAAGTTTTATGGGCAGTGTAGTCCGGGTGACTGGCAGAGCAGTCTGATAAAGTGGCCTCTAGTGTGGCTCGTGGGAACTCCAGCTGGTGACTGCGAAATTATGTTAATGTGGCAAACGAGTGACATTATTACAGCTGCAGTATTCTATATTGCTACTACATTACTACTGGCTAATAATTATTATATATACTTATCATCGTACTTTCAAAAGTTAAAAATCTTCACATATAATTGAACTTAAAAAGTCATGATAGCCAAGTCACAAGCCTGACATACTGTTGGTTGAGACAGATTACACTAATGCTTGATTCTAATTGGTTGATGAATGTTCTAACGTATGCAATTATTTCCAGGGAATTTTTTTGACATTTTTTTCCTCTATTATGATAGGACAGTGAAGGAAGGGTCAAAAAGAAGATGGAGAGAGAAGCTGATGGGATCATGAAAGGCCAGTGAGTCTGTCTCAAACTGTCCACAGCACAGCCAACATTACTGCCAACATTACTGCAAAGTTCAAATTGTTTCAGGCTTGAGCACAATACAGTTCAGTGTCACTAAACACCAGATGATTTCAGTTATTTTAAAAGACTTCACAGCCAACAACAGTAAAATAATAATTAAAAAAAAACATAAAAAACAGTGACTAATGAAAACAATTATATAGAGAGTAAAAATGACAAACTATTTGGGTGGCGCAGTTGGTAGCGCTGTCGCCTCACAGCAAGAAAGTCGCTGGTTTGAGCCTTGGCTGGATCAGTTGGCATTTCTGTGTGGAGTTTGCATGTTCTCCCCGTGTTCGCGTGGGTTTCCTCCGGGTGCTCCGATTTACCCCACAAGTCCAAAGACATGCGGTACAGGTGAATTGGGTAAGCTAAATTGTCCGTAGTGTATGTGTGTGAATGAGGGTGTATGGGTGTTTCCCAGTAATGGGTTGCAGCTGGAAGGGCATCCGCTGCGTAAAACATATGCTGGATAAGTTGGCGGTTCATTCCGCTGCGGCGACCCCTGATTAATAAAGGGACTAAGCCGAAAGAAAATGAATGAATGAATGACAAACTATTTAATTCACTCATGCAAACATGGATATACAGTATACACATGCATCAGAAACCAGTCAGCTCATCGATAAAAAGTTTCATAACTAAGAATATATTGTCATTGCTCTTGAAGCAATTAAACTTTACTCTCTTTATTTCTCTCATATCAGTGGCTCATGTCTTTGCTATAAGCCCTGTTAACTGTTATAAACTAGTCCTACAAGAGCATTTTCAAGAGTTTCCCATCTAAAACAAGCAAATACATTGTTTGTACAAGCAACTTGCAACCTCTAGTTGCGTTTTGAAGTGACCTCTAGCTGCTAAATGTCATCAATCAAGTTGCTAATTTGTACAGTTCAGTTGTACGAAAATGTACGACTTTTAAAACCCCACTCCTAATGTCCCATTGGGAGATGAGCAAATCATGCTAAAATGTATAAATAATATTGTACAAATTCATATGAATTACCCACTAAATCAAAAAGTTATGAATTGGCTTGAGATAGCATTGGAAATACAGGTTACTTTAAAGCATTTACTACATTTTCAGCAGCCCCTTACCCTTTTTTATTTCATAATAAGTTTTTCTACATACCCAATATTTACATCTACACATTTGGCAGAGCCTACGATATACTGTTGAGAGTCTATTAAAGGTACGTTTTAATAATGCATGTGTTCCTTGGGATTGAACACCATGATTATTGCAGTACTAAAATACAAATAAGTTTTACAAAAATCTCCCGAATACAGGAACAATATGTGCAAACCTAACCACTGGTTAATATATTAATTTAACACTTTGTAACTAGGTTTTTCTTTATTGTTCCAATATCATAATTTAAGTGTCGAATTAAGCTTACACCATAAAGAATTGTAAATACCAATGTTCTTTTTATGCAAATACTATATTTAACAAATTGGTGTGTAATTATTTGTGAAATGCAATTTATGAGGGAAATCTTTTGGTTAGGCTTTAGACACTTTTCACAATCAGTAACTTTCCATCTATGTCCACTAACTGCCATTAGAGTGTATTAGTAGGTTAAAGTTAAGACAAGTAAGGTAATATAACTAAACAGTTACTTAAAGTCAGAATATTGTCTGTTGATTAATCATTAAAATGTGTAATAAAGATGCTGAATGCTGTGTATGTGTTGCAGAATTCAGTAAATACGAAGCCATTATTTCATTACAAATATATGCTGAATCTCTGCAGTGTTTAGACAGCATACATGGATTGAATATACATGAGCTCATTGTTTCCTACTCCGACTTTTCCCTTTATTTCCTCTCATACATTTGAACATAGAGCACGCAATGAGTTGCAGCGCATTAAAGCTACGCTTGATAAGTCAGAATATGTTGCAGAACACTGGCCTCATCTACAGCACTTTCACAATGGTTTGGCATCCATCAAACTCATTTTGAAAAAGAGAGACTGGATGAATCCTCTGCATTATCCACTTATGACTGCTTTTTATGAACTCATCGCTTAAACTAGCGAGCAATTCTTATAGCTCACACTGGATCACATCCAGGAGCTACTGAGCTGTCCAAAGCATTTGTAACAAATGATCCAAAAGATTTGAAACTGCATATGTTGTTTTTTTTTTTTTTTTTTAATCATGCTACTAGATATATAGGAAAGTATAAAGAAGAAATTCTAAGGAACACGAGAGAAGCTGTATAGACTATATAAAATGTACAGAATTTATTAAGCCGTTTATGCTGGGATTTGATTTTTTCTTTATTTCTGTCTGTATTTCTGCCTCTATGTGAAGGTTGCCGTAGATAATAGATCTTGAGTGCTGCTTTTCTGAACAGACAAATAGTAAATTATAGAGAAGGTCAAAAGAGTCATACTTAGCACAAACTTCCAGGAAAATACAGCAATTTCCCCAACAGTGAGCGTCTCATCAGCAGCAATGCAAGGAGTCACCCACCCTAATTTGAAAATGGAAATGCAAATAGTGTGGTCTACCAAGGGGCCCTCCATTTATTACTCTAAATAGGTTTCATTTAAAATTTGCATGGCATCAGCTTTATTTTGTAAATGTCGCGCCCTATGAATGCTCAGTGTTCTTTTTTGGTAAGTTTGTGCTCCTTCTCATTAGTATGTAAATATAAAGTCAATCGGTCTTCTTCTTGACAGTAAACTGCACTTCTAGTGCGGTGTGTAATCAGCTTTGACTGCTATCCACCATTTATCATAAAATGCCAAATAATAAATAATGGGAAAGACAGTACTCTCTGATAGCCCTGTTAACAGGGTGATATCCATTTAATTACAGATCATCATTTGCATTTAAAGGTAAATATTGCCATAGGCTCTGCCTTAAAAATATTAAAAAGGCTTTTCCGAGACCAGAATCAAGGCTCTGTTTTATTCAGGGCAACTTTATTGATCATTATTGATTATTACTGATCATTTACTAATTTGACATTAAGACATTACAGTGCCTATAGAAAATCCTCATACTTACTTACTTACTTACTCCTAGGGCCATTTATATCAAAGTTGATATTTAGCCGCACCATATTGGTGTTTCGTCATATTTAGTTTTTATGAGGTGGGTTGTTAGCCCAACACTCAACCCCCAACCTGGAGAACCAGGACATACACACATACACTACGGACAATTTAGCTTACCCAATTCACCTACAGCAGATGTGTTTGTATTAGGAAACTGGAGCACCCGGCGGAAATCCACACAAACACTGAACATGCACACAGAAATGCCGACTGACCCAGCCGGGACTCAAACCAGCGACCTTCTTGCTGTGAGTCGACAGTGCTACCCACTGCGCCACCGTGTCGCACATAGAAAATCCTTATACCGCTTTGAAAATAATTACTTTATTCTATATCCTATTCCAAAAAACTTTTCCAGCCTTTGAAATGTTTTTTGTAGCCTTCTCCTAACCATGTGCCATTCTACAACTTTAAGGTCTTTAGAAAGCAGGGTGTAATGGAGTAAATGTATAGATGATCACAGGGTATGATGATTTTTCATAGGCACTATATAATAGTAGTGTTTTTACTAGCTAGTTTAAAACAGATGTGCCATCTGTGAACTCTTTGCATTCTAGTTTTTCGCTTTTATACCATTAAGAGAAATTGGTAACAGAAAATCTAATGATGCTTAAAAAGTCATTTGGTATAACCATTCATTTAAAAGTCATTAAAAACACATGTTCTTTACACCTTGAATAAATGCACTCTACACTACATTTTCAAGTTCTTTTCCAGTACACTATTTTTATCTAGTCATCTTGAATTAACTATCCATAAAAATCATAATACACATGAAGTTTGTGGGGAGTTGCAACACATGACACTTTACAACCTTATTTTAATAGGCAGTGAAAAAGGTGTTAATCATGGAAAAAAAATATACTTAGAAACCTTTTTAAAGTAACTGTACTTTACTTTTTGTTAACAAATATGAATTACCCCATGAATATCAAGAGATTTGGGGGAATTGTAATCTTACAACATGTTTTTATAAAGCAGTTAATGAATTTTATAATTTTTAAGGGTTTTAAACATATATTTTCAAGGTAACATTTATTCATTTTCCTTCAGCTTAATCTTTATTTCAGAGGTCGCCACAGCTGAATAAACCTCCAACTATTCCAGCATATGTTTTACGTAGCGGATGCCCTTCCAGTCACAACCCAGTACTGGGAAACACTCATACGCTCATACACTATGGCCAATTTAGTTTATTCAATTCACCTATAGCGCATGTCTTTGGACTGTGGGGGAAACCGGAGCACCTGGCTAACCACTGAGCCGTTGCACCATGTGATGTTTTACCTTCTTTGTTTTAAAAACTAGCAAACCAGTTTTGTTTAAAGGTGCCATAGAATGAATATCTGTATATGCGTATGCCAGGGTTGCCCAAGAGTTTGTCCTGCAGAGTTTAGCTTCAACTTGCTTCAACCTAGTAATTTATGCCTGAGCTTGATTATTTGGTCCAGGTGTGTCTAATTAGGGTTGGAGCTAAACTCTGCAAGACACCGGCCTTCCAAGACCAAGTTTGGGCAGCCCCAAACTCAAGTTTATAAACTTGTATTATACTTACACTTTATGTGGGACATTCAGGAAAGAGGCAACATTCATTCATTCATTAATTTTCATTTCGGCTTAGTCCCTTTATTAATCTGGGGTCACCACAGCGGAATGAACAGCCAACTTATCCAGCATATGTTTTACACAGCGGATGCCCTTCCAGGTGCAACCCATCACTGGGAAACATCCACACAAACCTATTCACACACATACACTACGGACAATTTAGCCTACCCAATTCACCTATACCGCATGTCTTTGGACTTGTGGGGGAAACCGGAGCACCCGGAGAAAACCCACGCCAAAACAGGGAGAACATGCAAACTCCACACAGAGATCCCTACTGACCTAGCCGAGGCTCGAACCAGCGACCTTCTTGCTGTGAGGCAATCGTGCCACCCACTGAGCCACTGTGAGGCGTAATGAGGCAACAGACATGTGTATTTTTGTAATAAGGCAACAAACATATGAAATCTGCTGAATATCAGTGTTTAATGTACATTTATGCATTGTGTCATATCACTCAGCTCTTACTGTCGTTTTTGATGCCAATAAATGTCAAAAACTCATCGAATTATGTAAAGGTTGATATTACTTCCTGCCTGTTTTATATAAGTTAAAACCACAAAATACAACTCTTAATACATCTCTGTCAGCCCTTTTGTCAAGTATAATAAACATTTTGACTTACATCACACTGTAGAGCGTCAGACTAAACCTCATTAATATTCATGACCATTCCAAATATAGTCAAAACCAATGACTATATTTGTTTTTCTTTCAATCTAGGGGTAATTCCTGTGGTTATAAATGAGCACATAAAACTGTTTCTAAATATTTTTCCACTTAGCTAAGCCACATATCTACTATGGAGATATCAGAAAACAATTTAACATATTGAATTAACTATGGAACCTTTAAAAAATTATGACAAACTTAATAAAGTAAAAAAAATCTGTGTTATTAATTATCTCTAATATTAATAATTAAAGGGTGGCGCGGTGGTGCAATGGGTAGTGCTGTCGCCTCACAGCAAGTCAGTTGTCATTTCTGTGTCCAGTTTGCATGTTCTCCTCGTGTTGGTGTGGGTTTCCTCCGGGTGCCCGGTTTCCCCCACAAATACAAAGACATGCACTATGGGTGAATTGGGTAAGCTAATTTGTCTGTAGTGTATGTGTGTGAATGAGTGTATGGGTGTTTCCCAGTGATGGGTTGCAGTTGGAAGGGCATACGCTGCATAAAACATATGCTTGATAAGTTAGCGGTTCATTTTGCTGTGGCGACACCAGATTAATAAAGGGACTAAGCTGAAAAGAAAATGAATGAATGAATGAAGGGGCCTCACAGTGGCGCAGTGGGTAGCACGTTCACCTCACAGCAAGAAGGTCGCTGGTTCGAGCCTCGGCTGGGTCAGTTGGCGTTTCTGTGTGGAGTTTGCATGTTCTCCCTGTGTTGGCGTGGGTTTCCTCCGGGTGCTCCGGTTTCCCCCACAAGTCCAAAGACATGCAGTATAGGTGAATTGGGTAAGCTAAATTGTCCGTAGTGTATGAGTGTGAATGGGTGTGTATGGATGTTTCCCAGAGATGGGTTGCAACTGGAAGGGCATCCGCTGCGTAAAACATATGCTGGATAAGTTGGCGGTTCATTCCGCTGTGGTGACCCCAGATTAATAAAGGGACTAAGCCGAAATGAAAATGAATGAATGAAATGAATGAATGAATTAATAATTAAAAGTATGGTAAATGTTGTTTTTGATGTTTTTAATGAATTAAGACATCACAGATAATTACTGTATGAATGAATTAGCATTGTAATATTACATATTTTTAAACAAATTAATAAAAACTGCAAACACAAGTGCCATGTGATTCACTGTGTTGTTTTTTGATATTTTGATTTTATTGCAACAATACCAGTATCTGAACTAAAGCCTTTATACATTGTCCAGTCTCTTTAAATCCCCAATACTGATCAATCTAACAAGTTGGTAAGCTACAAATATTTGTTGACAGACTGGTAATATTATATCACTCCCGGCAAAATGCTTGGCCAAATAACAATAAATTTACAGTGAAACAATGAGGGGTATCGGATGTTTCCTTGCATCTATTTTGCCATGAATCCTAATTAAGTTGGCATAAACCTGAGTGTGTGGTCGTCCCAGGAAAGTGACTGAGGCTTGATTGATAACGTGGAAACGGTGAGCCCAAGCTGCCAGAGTTTCTACACTTTCTTAAATTAATGGCCGTCCCAACAACCCTAATAATGCAGCCCGGATGATATCACCCCCCGCCTCCCCCAACTCTACCACCTCCCCCCAATTTCAATTTTCTAGAGGCATGGAAAATAGGAGAGATCATTCATTTATCTTGTAATAGCTGGATAATAGATCCATCACAATGGAACATCTGCACATCGCGCACACACACACAGTTGAAAGCTTCACACACACACACACACACACTCAGCACGAGTTCTGACACTACACGTTAACACAGCCTCCCTCTTCCTCTTCCTCTCACAACTGCTGCCTGTTAAATCAATATCTTGAGAAGAATGAAGCCCACCTGAGATTCACATTCACAGCACACACACACACAGCTGTTGATATATAGCTGTATATAGTATATAGATATCTATGTATACAGTCTATACAGATATAAATGTGAGACCTGCAATGTTTTATACTCTCCGCAATGATGCTGAGGCACTAATATGATGCTGGAGCAGGGTCAGAAAATACATTTGTTCGATAAGGGGCAATATTTACACACTGCAATTTGATTTCCAGGAGCATTCTGTTCCTTAATGAGAACAATTTTTATGATTAAACTCCATGTTGCACCCGGATTTAATCCCAACCATAAATCCCACAGGTCACAACAGTCCTTAAACTTTAAAGATGTTAATGGCTGGTGTTTGGTGTATTGGAACTATGGAAAACTTAAAAGGTCTCAGTTAAATATGAGCAATGTCATATGGTGACCGAAGCAGTTTCCACCTAGGGAAGACCTCCAAAACAAGGTTAGCATAGTATGCTAACATAAAGATATGGTAAAGATATTTGGTATGTTGTCTTTAAGGCGTCTAGTATTAATATATTAATTCACAGTTATTCAGTTTGGTTGAATATGCTTCAAGAATGAGTTAATACTTTGATGGCAACAATAGGAACTAATGGGATAATATAATAGTGAATTTTCGTATACAGTACATAGGCTACACTTACACACATACAGTACATGTAGAAGTTACACCAAATGTTGATTTGATATATTTAGAGTAAATATTGCAATAAATTTAAATCTTTACATTACAAATCATTTTCAAAATGGATGTTTTAATACTGGATACACTAATATAACACATCCTAATATAATGCCTCCTCAATAGTAAGTCTCTTGGACAAACGCTTTGGACAAATGCATCTGCTAAATGACTAAAAATATACGTGTGAAGTAACAACTTTGAAACGTTGTCTTTCATCTCAATATTATATAGAGTTTTAAGTGTGTTAACAGAATTTTAATGTCTGCAGGAATATAATAATTCATTCATTCATTCATTCATTTTCATTTCGGCTTAGTCCCTTTATTAATCTGGGGTCGCCACAGCGGAATGAACCGCCAACTTATCCAGCATATGTTTTACGCAGCGGATGCCCTTCCAGCTGCAACCCATCTCTGGGAAACATCCATACACACCCATTCACACTCATACACTACGGACAATTTTAGCTTACCCAATTCACCTATAGCACATGTCTTTGGACTTGTGGGGGAAACCGGAGCACCCGGAGGAAACCCACGCCAACACAGGGAGAACATGCAAACTCCACACAGAAACGCCAACTGACCCAGCCGAGGCTCGAACCAGCGATCAGCGACCTTCTTGCTGTGAGGCGAGTGTGCTACCCACTGCGCCACTGTGAGGCCCTATAATAATTCAGTATACACATTATCAGTCACAATTGTGACCGCCCATAAAACATAACTTTTCACATAATGTTACAATAAATTAAAAAACAAAAATATTTTCAGGCCTGCATAACGTTTAGGCTTAAACGGTGTAAATTTTACAAATTACTTTAATCAGTAAGAAAATTGCTTTCCATAATAACCAATGGTATAAAATCGAATGTAAATTCCATATTTTTAAAGAGAAAGACATTATTAAATGATTATGTCTGAAATGTTCTATTGTCAGTTATTGCTCCTGATGCCATTACAATGTCGATTAACAGAATATAAGAACATTTGTGTTTTTTGGAGAAAGGCCACAGCACAGGTTAAATAGGCTGAACTCAATAAACAGTCCTTGATTTTGTACAGTCTATGGTATAAAGGAACTAAAAAGAAAAGTACATTAAAAGTAGATGTTTTTAGTTGCATTTTGCTGCGAAATAGAGTTTTAATAAATAATTAATTCATAAATTGTACAGTGTATTAGGATTAAGATGTTCTAACTAGGGTTAAGATTAGTATTATGATTATGCATTTCTTAAACTAATGTAATCATGTATAATTTAAATTTACTGCTGTAGTAATTTTATGCAATGAGTAACACTATAAAAAACATCAAATAAAGTGTTACCCTTTTTTATTATGGTCATTTCATATATCATCCAAATTTAACAAACAAAAAGATAGGCCTACAATCGGTACAAAAATGAGCTTACATTGCGATGATAAATGTTGAGTTGCTTATCTTTTGGGCTTTGAAAGCGAGAAAGGCTCTACAGTAAAGTAAATGGTGCTGTCAGCGGGCCTGTCTGTGAAGAGGAAAAGCATTACGGGTTTCCTCAAGCTGTCAGACTAGCCCAGCTTTCTCCATCAGCCTGCTGAATGAGCACAAAAACAATGGTGGGCTTCTGTCCTCAGCCTGCCACACATTCAAAATACTCAGCAGAAAATATACCAGACTGAATTACAGTTCAACTTGTACAGTCTCTTTTATGTTTGTGCTTATTTTATTGAAATGACAAATCTATAATGTATTTGTTTTGTTTTATTTTCTTTGAATTTCCCATAAATGCTTTCACAGTGTAATTTTCATAAACAAAACATTTGTGAATCAAACATGATGCATTATTAAGACTTTATTAAAGTTATAATATAATATATTATGATAATTCAATGAATAAATGCCTTATGTATAGTTTATTTTAATGATCTCTCGTTCTTGATTTCTGTACTTTATTTCATGATTACTTTGTTTCATTGCTCTTTGTTTTTCTCATTCCATTATTGCCCCATTCTCTGGAATTCATTGGTTACCCCGTTTTTAAAGAGAGCGCAGGGGAGGGGGGTAGTTGAATTGATATGTGTTATTATATTATTATTTCAGTTTGTATTCTGTTGTTAATACTAAAAGATATATAAATATAAATAATAATAATAATAATAATACTATTATTACTATTAAGACATACAATATAATTATATAAATAAGTTTTAATAAGGACTTTAGTTCCCATAATATCCCAATGTACTACAAAACTATTTGCAAATTATATATTATTATTAGTTTCTCATTATGATCTATAATGTTATCATTTTAAGTTCTATAGTATGTTTGTAATAATAATAATAATAATAATAATAATAATAATAATAATAATAATAATAATAATAATAATAATAATAATACGTAAACCTTAATAATAACTTCAGTTCCCATAATATCTCATTATATTCATTTAAAGGCATTCATTGCTAATTATATTTTAAGTCAAAGTTATTAGGAAATATTAGCCCACCTTGTAATTATTTTTCTAAATATTTCCCAAGTGCAGTTTAATGGAGAGAAGTTAGTTTTAATAACTAAAGTGTTTTGTCTTTACCATGATGACAGTAAATAATATTTTTCTAGCTATTTTGCAAGATACTAATATTTAGTTTAACGTTCCGTTTAAAGGCTTAAATAGGTTTAGGCAAGTCATTTCATAAAAATCTGTGGGGGAAAAAAATAAGGGGCTTAATAATATTGACCTCAAAAAAAGATTTTTTAAAAGTTACAAATTTCTTATATACCAGCCAAACAAACACAAATAAAATTTCCTCTAGAAAAAAACAATAAATAAATAAATAAATAAAAAAAAAAAAAATATATATATATATATATATATATATATATATATATATATATATATATGAATGATAGGAAATACTGTGCATATTTCCTTGCTTTGTCAAACATCACTTGGGAAATTCTTGAAAAAGAATGCAAATTACACAGGAGGACTAATCATTTTGTCTTCGACTACATCATTGAGATAATTATAATCATAGTTTATTTTCCACATACTACTATTATTAATAATAATAATAATAATCTTTCTACACAATATAAACAAGCCCTAACGAGGAACCAGCTAGTCCCACAATATTCCATTATGTTCATTTTCATATCGTCAAGTCTCCATCTCGTCTGGCGATGACATAGTATTCGTACACTTTTCTCATGTCCAATCCAAACAGATAATTGTGGGTTTGGCTTTTAGCACTTGGCCTAATGTTTAACACTGAAGTGCTCTTAGAGTCAACAGTGGAGCTCATTCATTCAATTAAGCAGGAGTGAACTATTGCACCTATTCACTCTGCACCAGTGCTTAATGAACATTTCCAAATGGCCATGACCAGGTGTTTAAGAAGACTAATGTACCGGGCATTAAGCACGAGCAGTTGTTTCCCTCAGATTGGCCAGCGCTCACCTCAGGGAAATGACACTACTCTGTTTTTTTCGTCCCCTCCGTGTTTACCTTTCACATTCGGCAGCAAACAAACCATGTGATGGTCTGTACACCCAAGCGGAGCATTATTCCTAATTAAATCCCGGGGATGTGTGCCATTAGCAAGATTCATGCTCAGCTTCAGGAGAGTTCATTCCGGCTGTTGACTATCCATTGATTATTCATACGCAATCTGATTGGAGCCCATTAATGGAAGATAAAGTGGGAGGCAGAATCTGGGAGAGCAGAATCACGGTGGTCCTATTGAATAGCGCAGACGTGCACCGGCACAGAATCGGGAGGGGGCTTGCTTGAATATCAGTGCATTGCAAATGGAGGATGTTTGTTTTTGTTAAGCTGCGCTCGTAGGATGGCATGAAAAAAACAAACGAAATCTGATTAAAAATAAAAATTAAAACAGTACCAAACAATCTCTCGCTAATATAAATTTACTCAAGTTTGCTCATTTATTTGCTGTACAATGCTGTATACATTTAATTGATAATTACAATTTGTAATATCAGACTACACTACAAAAAATAGACAAAACGGGTGTTATAAAGTCAACTTTACATGATTTTTGATTGATGTTTGCAAATGAAAAACAAATGTTCTCATTGTTTTTGCCCACAAACATGACATTGTCTAATAAATTCTCAATGATGACTACTTTTTTTTTAATTTGCATTTATACTTTTATGTCATATTTCATTTCATTAGTAATTTGATTACTTCTATCTGTTTTATTACACCACCTTTGATCTTTTTTATATAGATGATTTACTGTCATTTCAACTCATAAAAGACTCATAAACAATTTAACTATTTCTGCTACTCCTCCACCTTTTATCTTTTTTTTTAGATATATTTCTTGCCATTTCAACTCTTAAAAGACTCACAATGTCCCCAGCATATTTTATTTTAATAAATCAAAAATTCAAATATTTCTTTAGAATGTTTTTTTTTCCACAATACTACATTTTCCAATTATTTCACATTGATAATTACCGCTCTCCGAGGCCTAAAAATCAAAACTAAGCTCTGTTTATCCAGACATCAACACTGTGCTCATTTGTTTACTGTGCATACTATTTATGGGAAATATTTGTTCTATAAACAGTGTGATGGACGATGGAAAAGAGAACAGTTTGACAAGGGCTCCTCCAAATGGCAAATAAATGCTATTACACTCAAAATATTCCTTCACCTGTACTTAAAACGAACGTGAATTTCTTATGTATATCGAATGGTACTCAAAATAAATAAAATTCGGTAAATTCAAAATATAATACTGAACAAACTCAAATGGAAGATTTGTTAATGATTGTAGGTTAAAAAAAAGGATTAAGAACAAACTGTATTTGTGTAATGATGCAAACAGAGAGAGCACATTTACATTTCATTACTTTTCTTCTCAACACTTGCACAAAACAAACCCAATCACCGCTCTGCATTTATAGACAGCAAAAAAAGTAACTCCTGACCCTAAATAATCAGACCTCAGCCCCCGTTTACCAGGACATCCAGCTCTAATGAGATGAAACAGTGAGCCATGCTTGTTTGGACAGCAGTTTAGGTGGGATGGCCTGCATACATTCATCAGAGCAGAGGGTGCTTTATTGGGAATTCATTAATCACTACAGACCTAATTATAAATTGATCGCATGCTCATACAAGATGAAGAGGCCTGTCGTGCATTTCTGATCAGCAGAGGAGGGCCGGCGGGGCCTAAGAATAGTAACTGACAGAGAGAGACGGCGGGATCCGCTTTGATCGGCTAACAGCTAGCTGGATGAGAATCCTCCCCTCAGCACAGCTGCCACACGCAGTCATTACAGAACAAACATCAGGAGTCCGGCCCTCGCTGGAGCACACACTTCCCCACGCTCAGCTCATTTGATCAATCTCACTACATACAGTACAATCAATGACTTTTCTAGGTCCTTCTGTTGGTTGTGTGCTGATAAAAACTTTCTATTCACAACCTTAAAGGATTAGAACAAAAATGTACTGATCATTTACTCACCCCTATGTGATCCTAGATGGTCATGCCATTCTTTCTTTCTTCAGTTGAAAGGAAATTACGGTTTTTGAGGATTTCTAGAACTTTACAGGAATTTTCTGCCATTGTGGACTTCTGTGGTGCCCAGTGGTTTGAATATCCAAACTGAAGTATAAATGCAGCTTCAAAGTGCTTTAAACAATCCCAGTGAGAAAATAAATGTCCTACAGCACATAACAAAGGGAATATTTAAATACATAAAGAATATTTACATACATAAAGAATTCATAAAGAATACTTATTTACATAAATAAAGAAGGGCCTCACGGTGGCGCAGTGGGTAGCACGATCGCCTCACAGCAAGAAGGTCGCTGGTTCGAGCTTCAGCTGGGTCAGTTGGCATTTCTGTATGGAGTTTGCATGTTCTCCCCATGTTCGCGTGTTTCCTCCAGGTGCTCCGGTTTCCCCCACAAGTCCAAAGACATGTGGTATAAGGTGAATTGGGTAAGCTTAATTGTCCGTAGTGTATGAGTGTGAATGGGTATGTATGGATGTTTCCCAGAGATGGGTTGCAGCTGGAAGGGCATCCGCTGCATAAAACATATGCTGGATAAGTTGGCGGTTCATTCCGCTGTGGCGACCCCAGATTAATAAAGGGACTAAGCCGAAAAGAAAATGAATGAATGAATGAATAAATAAATAAAGAATACCAGCAATGTATATCTTGCACCCTGACGAAAAATAAACATAATAAATTGTCATCTACAAAAGCTTCCGTCCCAGAGCTAGTGCCAGAAAAGCTTTTCTTTTTAAAAAGTACATAAATTAGTCTTTTAAAAAAATAAACAAACAAATATAGAAACACTTTATTTTGATGGTCCATTTGAGTATTAGTAGACTGTCTGCTTAATATCTGTTGATACTGCTCCTTCAACAGACATTTAACTGACTATAAGAAACTTTGCAAGTACATGTCAACTTACACTAACTCTAACCCTAACCCCAACCCTAAACCCAACCTAATAATAGGTATGTAGATGCAATGTAACGTAAATTGAAGACTGAAGTCATTGCATTTGGGAACAGAGATGAGGTTCTCAAGGTGAATGCGTACCTTGGCTCTAAGGGTCAAACAACAAAAAATCAAGAATCTTGGTGTGATTCTAGAGTCAGATCTGAGTTTCAATAGTCATGTCAAAGCAGTAACTAAATCAGCATACTATCATCTCAAAAACATTGCAAGAATTAGATGCTTTGTTTCTAGTGAGGACTTAGGGAAACTTGTCCATGCTTTTATCAGCAGCAGGGTGATTACTGTAACGGCCTCCTCAACGGCCTTCCCAAAAAGACAGTCAGACAGTTGCAGCTCATCCAGAACGCTGCTGCCAGGATTCTGACCAGAACCAGAAAATCTCTACACTGGCTCCCAGTTACATTCAGAGAAGATTTAAAAATATTACTACTTGTCTATAAATCACTAAATGGCCTAGGACCTCAATACATTACAGATATGCTCACTGAATACAAACCTAATAGTTCACTCAGATCTTTAGGATCATATAAACTAGAGTTCAGTTAAAGCAGGGTAAATGGGCCTTCAGCTACTGCGCCCCCCGCTGCTGGAATCAGCTTCCAGAAATAATCAGATGTGCTACAACATTAAGTACATTCAAATCCAGTCTTCTGTTCAGCTGTTTAGCTGTGCCTTTACTGAATGAGCACTGTGCTACGTCCGGCAGATCACACTATTATGTCTTTCTTTTCTTTTTCATTCTTTTATAACCTGTCTTAACACATTTTAATCTGTTTTTATCTGTTTTTATATTATTATTATTTTTTATACTTCTCTCTTTTATTCCTGCTTATGTAAAGCACTTTGAATTGCCACTGTGAATGAAATTTGCCTTGCCTAAATTCAACAAACGGACCATCAAAATAAAGTGTGACTATATATATATATATAGATATATATTTATATGAGCAATATCACACAAGTGCGATATGACTGTATATCGGCATTGGTGGAAGGCGTGCATTGGTTCGAGGCCTCAGGCCTCGAGTGCCTTAGTGCCCCACACCAGTGACAATATACAGCCATATCGCACTGCTACGAGTGTGATATTGCATTTATAACAGTTCAACGGCATAATTGTGTGTATAAAAATGAAAATCAAACACGGGGAGTCTCAACATCCCTATGTAGCTAACTACTTTCTTCCGCCATTCGTTCACATCTGCAGCAGACCTTTGCTACTTCACAAATGTCACTTTAGAACTAATATTGAATGATTCTCTAGAGTAAAGTATTGCAGTGTCTACGTGATGACAAAACAGATGATTTTGCTCACATTTTAAGATTATAAGACTGAACGGCATGAGATCTCCCAGTATTTCTCTTGATTTCACAAAAATTAACCCAGAAAAAGCCAAAGCAAAGCAAATACTACTAGATTGGTATAAATACAGCAATTTAAAATACAAAAGAGAGATCGACTTAGAATGGCACTTGTTCTATAATGATTTGTTTCAGCTTCCATTTCTAAAGATGTTCTGTGACTAAAATATTATTTAAATAAATATATCTGTTTAATAAATCTGTTTTGTTCAAATGCACCAATATATATATTACCCATATTCACTGAGAAATGAATAAAAATATTCATTTTCAAAATGGGATGTACTCATTTATGCTGAGCACTGTAGATATATCATCTATCTATCTATACATTATCATTTAGAGGAGTTAACACCATTAAAAGGGCAATTTAGACACTGAAACCAGTGGGAAGCACAGAAGTCCACTGTAAGTGTGTATTACTGTAAGAAAAACCCTGGAATGTTTTTGCTCAAAAACCTTAATTTCTTGTCAACCATGGAACATAAATGATCAGCAAATGTTTATTCTGGAAGAAAACTAATGCTTTAGAATGCAGTTTGCCACATGTATGAGTTTGACACAGTGACTGTTCTTCTTCCTTAAACATGAGAGCTGCTGATAAGGGCGAGGATATTCCTTTATGAATTCTGTTTCCTGAGATCAACAGCTTCCTGTTCCCAGAATTTATATAATGTTCAATATGTGGTGCAGAATTTGCCTACATGCAGCAGTACACAAATGTGTGTGTCACGATAATTATGGTAATACATACATTTAACTTTATAGACAATATCTGAGTAAACTTTTGAATGCATGCCAGTAATATACAGTGTGTGTGCGTGCATGCGTGTGAGTGTGTGTGTGTGTGTGTGTGTGTGTGTGTGTGTGTGTGTGTGTGTGTGTGTGTGTGTGTGTGTGTGTGTGTGTGTGTGTGTGTGTGTGTGTGTGTGTGTGTGTGTGTGTGTGTGTGTGTGTGTGTGTGTGTGTGTGTGTGTGTGTGTGTGTGTATTTAATAGATTTAGGTATGTGTCTGAGTGTTTTAATCTATTAAATAGTCAAATGATGCCGTTTCTTCCAAATTTCAAATAAAAATATTGTCATTTAAGTGGGTTTTTTTTTGTTTTGAAAATGACAATTGGCATCTAAACACTGCATTGTGTTGTCTAAATGAATACAACCATTTCTGAAAAGATTTAATATTTGAACCAATTGTTATTGTATGCTTTAAATGATCTTTTTATTTGTAGAAATCACAGAATTTTTCAGAACAAAACAAAATATCTATTTTATATAACTTTTATAATTATAAATTGTATATCTAGAGAAACATCTTATATTTCTTATCTCACTTTTTTGCACTCTAAAACATGGCAGGTCGTCTGCTAGGTTACACTTTTTAATGAATTTAACATTTGGGCTTGTCCAAACTTCACCCGACAACCAAGGAACAACGCAGCACATTTTAGATTGTGTTTAAAAAACAAACAATCAAACAACAACAACAATATAGAAACTTCTTGGATGTTTTTTAATGGTTATAATGTGAATTGTACGTGGTTTCATGGAAATTAAAAACAGAATCCATCTACTGCAAAGCCGCTGGACAGTCAGGTTGTATACTGCAGGGCAAGATTGGGCAACTAATAGGTAGCAAGATTCTTTTCTCTAACCATGAATACAATGTTGAAGTATTTTATAAAGACATTGTTTTTACTTGCCACAGTACAGTTTGTTTGAACTTAAAAACAATAATACATACCGAGTACAAGATTATTGGTGTAATTCAGTTTACAGGGAGTTTGAAGGATCACAAAACATAGATTAAGATATGAATTTTATGCTTATTTATCAAAGTTTAAAATTTTTAACAAACTTCAATTCATCTTTATTTCTATAGTGCTTTTACTATGTAGACTGTGTCACAGCAGCCTAACATAGGAGATTATAGTAAATTAAAACAATGTCAGTCCAGTTTTTTAGAGTTTAAGTTCAGTTTAGTTCAGTTCAGTGTGGTTAAATTTGTACTGCTGTTACAAAACTGAAGAGCAAATCCATCGATGGGCAGCTCCACAGCGAGGAACAAACTTCACCAATTGACGAAAGTGAAGGGAAAGAAACCTAGAGGGAAACCAGGCTCAGTTGGGCAAGACCATTTCTCCTATGGCCAAACTTCTTGTGCAGAGCTGCAGTCTAAGTGCTGGAGGCTGGAGAAAGCTGGACGTCCATCGTGGAGAAGCTGCAGGCGGGAGAAGTCATGCGTTTACGCGCAGGCTCCCGAGAGCCTGACATTCTATGACGCATCAAACGAATTTATTAATAAAAAAAAATTTGTTGTTGCATTTTCCTCATATGCTTTTTAATCAAGTAATTCCGTATCAATTTTCCATTCAAGTAATTAATGTGTTGACGGCAGTTTTCAAACATTTCCACATAGCTACATGAGCGTTCTCATTGCTTTCATTTTTGCGGTTTATTTGTAGCCTATTGAGAGAAATGCAAGAAGTATATTCCGATATTCATCATACGTCACTCTGAGCAGCGTGGGCAGTGTCTAGATGTTTATTCTCCGCATTCTGCAGAGGCATACAAATTATTTTTTACTTCTAATCAAAGTATTTAAAAAATAATAACAAAAAAATATTTTAAAAGTATAAAAAATATACACGGTGACACGGTGGCTCAGTGGTTAACGCTGTCGCCTTACAGCAAGAAGGTCGCTGGGCTGAGAGCCCCGGCTGGGTCAGTTGGCGTTTCTGTGTGGAGTTTGCATGTTCTCCCCGTGTTCGCGTGGGTTTCCTTCGGGTGATCATTTTTCTCCCACATTCCAAAGACGTGCAGTACAGGTGAATTGAATTAACTAAATTGGCCGTAGTGTACTGTATGTGTGTAGATGAGTGTGTATGTTTCCCAGTACTGGGTTGCAGCTGGAAGGGCATCCGCTGTGTAAAAATATGCTGGATAAGTTGGCGGTTCATTCCACTGTGGCGACCCCTGATGAATAAAAGGACTAAGCCCAAGGAAAATGAATGAATGAAAAAATAACTTGAATTACGTTACGTCGCGTTTTGTGTGCACGAGCAATTTGCTGGCTGCAGTTCACTTAACAGCCCCAGGTGTCACTAATAACGGGTTTCTGAATTATACATAGTCATGATAATACATAATGTAAAACAATATGTATGATTTATTTATTTATTATGCTCCTGCTTTATTATGGTCCTGCTGTTTTACAAAATATATTAACTCATCTCAGCAGATGTACAAATGTTTAACAATTAATGTTCATTCATTTTCTTTTTGGCTTTGTCCCTTTATTATTAATCTGGGGTCGCCACAGCGGAATGAACCGCCAACTTATCCAGCATATGTTTTACGCAGCGGATGCCCTTCCAGTTGCAACCCATCACTGGGAAACATCCACACACACTCATTCACACACATACAGTACGGACAATTTTGCCTACCCAATTCACCTATAGCACATGTCTTTGGACTTGTGGGGAAAACCGGAGCACCTGGAGGAAACCCACCCAAACACGGGGAAAACATGCAAACTCCACACAGAGGAGCCGAGGCTCGAACCAGCGACCTTCTTGCTGTGAGGCGATCGTGCTACCCACTGCGCCACCGTGCAGCAACAATTAATGTTTTACTACCATATTTTAATGAAGTATCATCTAATTAATTTCTCTTACCTTAAAGTGCATTGTAAAGTTTCCCTCTATATGACACAAGTTTCCGAAAGTGATAAATGATGGAATGCGCTTAGCCTCAAATACTGTTCCCAAAGTGTGGATTGGGGTATGTTGGGTTATGTTTACACTTGGCAGGTTTGGTTCAATTAAAACCAACGTTGATGTGATTGCTCTGTTATTTACTGTGGATCATCTGAATATGTGTTGAACGCTACCATCTGAAGCTTCTGAAACAAGCAGATCAAGAGGCCTGAAAGACGGGTCTCTGTTGGCTTTAAAATGAACTTTGACTGAAATGAATGCAACCAAACACATCTAAATGAACAAATGCACAACATGATGTCAGATGGGACCATAAAAATATATATTTTTAAAGTATATATTTTTTTCCTTCTCATAATCCCAATGCTGCCCATCTTTGTTTTTGTGTTATGCATTAATTCCTGGCGCTGTTATGACTCTTTGGTACATTTATAGGCCCTTAGTTCTCAACTGACAAAAAGTACCATTACATGTATCTACACACAAATAACATTTAGCCCATTTATAATTTTTCACAAAATATAACATTTTAATATAGTATATTTAGGTTCTGCAACACGGTGACGCAGTGGGTAGCACTGTCGCCTCACAGCAAGAAGGTCACTGGTTTGAGGCCCTGCTAGGCCAGTTGGCGTTTCTGTGTGGAGTTTGCATGTTCTACCCGTTTGCGTGGGTTTCCTCCGGGTGTTCCAGTTACCCACACAGTCCAAACACGTGCTGTAGGTGAATTGGGTAAGCTAAATTGTTCGTATTGTATCTGTGTATGTCCTGGTCCTCCAGATTGGGGGTTGAGCATTGGGCTAACAACCCACCTCATAAAAAACTAGATGTAAACCAATAAATCAATATGAAACCAGTATGATGCGGCTAAATATCAACCTTGATATAAATGGCCCTGGAAGTAAGTATATTTAGGTTCAGTGTTAAAAAAAATAACCTCATTACTAAACCAAGTACTGTGAACCAATACATAATGTAAGATTTTCATTTCTTTTTTGTCTGGGCCAAACCATTCAAGAGCCGAACCAAAAGTGTGTGAACACAGCCTTAGTGTGCATTATAAATACATAACTTTGGAATTAGCTTTTAGCTTTTCTGACCTGATACTTGTTCCTTTAAATGTGCACTTCCTTCCTGTCATGTACATGCGGGTGGCCAAGAATGCAAGTGTTGATATCGGGTCAGGCCCTTTATTTTCCTCCTTAATGCATTTGGGTTCATAAGCCATTGCAGAAAGATGATGAAAAAGTAAACATTTTGCACCATACAAAGAAATCAAGCTAACCATTAATTAACTGCTTGCAGTCAACATGCATAAGCCAGACACCACCTCAAATGGCTAAACAAAGAATAATTTTTAGTTTTACAGTTTAGAAAGACAAGGTTTATCACAGAGACAGAACAATTATTTTAGTAATATCTTTCAGAGGGTACACCTATTCTCAGCATACAATTTCATTAACACAACTGGTTACATTAATCGTTCTATGCGTTAGTAAAATGTAAAATCTAGTAACAAATAAATCAAAATAGCAATAAAATGCTTTTTTGCTTATAAACGCAATGTTAAAAACATTAATTTGTTAGTTTCAAAGGTTTTTTTCATAGAAATAATTTGATGCGTATACTTTGCAATACAGCAATAGGATGACATAAGAATCAAAAAAAGTAAAAGCAAATACATTTGTAAAGTCTGATAACTTTGTAAAGACCTACAGTAGGTCGGAACTACATTCCCATTTATGCACCAGTCATTTGAATCAGTAAACACGGGACATAAATTATTCTCTTAGGTTTTAGTGGTTGGTTTGCAACTTTCACAGCACACAAATCAGACTCCGGCCCTCCTCAATCTCATCCTGCACCTTGTCGCTGGAGGTGGCGATCTCAGCCTGGGCTGAAAACATGGCACAGATGAAAGTGAGCACTGTGCCTCCTATGGCTGTGTAAAAGGCCCAGCCTAGAGAACACAAGCCCACTTTATATGGCGAAGCATCCGGACCACAGTAGTCGACCACCTTCTTTGAGCCCCAGCCTGCAGGATAGAGCATCAGACCTAGGATGAGGAATAGACCTGCAAATAGGAGAAAAAGACTGCTGTAATTACTGTACAAAGACAACCATTGCAAAGAAACAGAAACATGGATTGTCTAAAAATGGCATTATATTTGTATACATTGGCCAAAGCGAATTGAAGTTTTGTTTTTGACACTACATTTGCTATTGCTGTATTGACAGAGTGTTAAATGGACATTGGTTGGGGACAGAATTAGCAAATAATTAAGGTCTTTTCTCAACAACAACAATTACCTGAGTGGATACCCGATTGGCTGCCAATGTTCTTTTATCATTCGTCAACTTAAAAAAAAAAAGGATCTGAAAATTGTTCCAACTACATTGTCATTACTGTTTTAGCGTTGGTATAGATGTGCTATTTTATTTGCGTACAAAAAAGCTCCAATTAATTGGTTAATTCACTCCAATTGAAAATTCTAATTACCATTCAATCCCCCTCTTTTTGCTATAAACTCATAAGATGACTTTTGTTCATCTTCAAAACATTATTATTTAAATGTAAGAGATTTTAAAGGCATGTAATTGCAAAACAAAGGTGTAGTTTGATGATGCTTAGTGTGGAATCATGGGATTTGTCGTCTTTATTACATCCTACGAGTGGGTAGCACAATCGCCTCACAGCAAGAAGGTCGCTGGTTCGAGCCCCGGCTGGTTCTGTGTGGAGTTTGCATGTTCTCCCCGTGTTTGCGTGGGTTTCCTCCGGGTGCTCCGGTTTCCCCCACAAGTCCAAAGACATGCAGTATAGGTGAATTGGGTAAGCTAAATTGTCCATGGTGTATGAGTGTGGGTAAGTGTGTATGGATGTTTCCCAGTGATGGGTTGCAGCTGGAAGGGCATCCGATGTGTAAAACATGTGCTGGATAAGTTGGCGGTTCATTCCGCTGTGGCGACCCCAGATTAATAAGGGGACTAAGCCGAAAAGAAAATGAATAAATAAATAGTATGAAGCAGAGTAAGGCTGAAAGCCGGCAAAGTGAAAAAAGAACGCTAAAGCAGTTGCTGATGAGAGACGTGCGGCGTCGAGCGCTATGCAACATGAAAGCAGCAGAACTTTTATTATGTCACATAGGGGTGTAACGGATCATGGTTGATTCGTGATTCGTACGGATCACAACCCACGGTTCGGAACACACGTGACCCGCAGATTAATACTTTTTTTTTTTTACTTGTAGATTAATCCTAAATTTGTAACCAATGCAGAGAGATCGCCTCTGATGTTTATGATAAAGATTAAAATCACTGTCATATGCTCAAAAATGAAAGTTGTAGGCAGCAATTACATTATTTAACCAAAAGGTGGCGACAACCAGCCGTCAAAAATATGCCAATGAATAATTCTTCAAAAATGATACAAAGTTTTATGAGTGAATAACTGAATCATTTATTGAAAATGAGACAAAAAATAAATATGGGTTGTACAAATTATAATGTTGGATTTACACATTTAGCATTATCAGCAACAGTAGTAGTAACAGTGAATTTTTCACAGTACTGAATAATTTACAATTTATTTTTATTCAGCTGATTATTTCTTCATTTTATTTTTAATAAAATTACAGGTTCCCCAGCGGGAGGGGAACTACAATGCTATGTGGAAACTTCCACTATGGGGATTTCGCCACTCTGAAGAGTAATAAAACGGGCCAATGAAATGCCAATGAGTTGGCGGTGTCAGCGCACGCAAACAATGTGCTCTGAAACAATACCTTTTTTTTCGCTTCAGTAGCCTCACATGCAGACTGAAAGAGACATTTTTGCTGTCATCCTCCGAGCAGTGGCGGTCAAGCTGGGCTTCTCCTGTCCCTGGGCGTTTCGTTGGACCGGTACTTCAAGAGCGGTGGTAAGAGCAACACGGTCGTGCATCACATCTTTTTAAAGATGTTGCTCTGACCGTGCGTTTCTGGATGCGGTGGTTCCCTGTCCACGGATGATGGGCACGAGCACTGTGTTGCATGTCTGGGGGTTCAGCATGTTAATGCGATGCTCGCGGGCAGCGCATGCCATCACTGCGATGGCATGTCTGATCGCGGCTCGCTCTTGCAAAAGGGCGAACCACCCCTGTTGTCCCCCACAAGTAGCGGTTGGCACTCGAGCAGATCTGAGGGTCACAGTGGGGGTCAATCCGCCACCCTTGGGCTTGCGGACCTCCCATTCCTTAGCGCGCTCCATCCAAGCTTCAAGTGAGAGAAGCGCTTCATCCTCCGGGATGATCACCCTCTCACTCGATGACACCGAGGACCAGATGTCCATCGCTGCATTGGAGGGTGGGCTGTCATTTCCGATGACAATTTGGACCAGCTTCTTCCCTCCAGGGTGGTAAGCGACGCTCCGGATATGGAATCTGATATGATGGCCGTGCTACGTGGAGGATAAGAAGGGGAAACCCTCAAAGCCTCCCATCCCCTTCTTTCCGAAGGTACACAGTAAGTTCACGCAGCGCTGAGGGCACCTTTTTCTGCCTGGTCTGCGTGCGCTCCGCCCTCACCTTCCTCGATGATGGAGCAGCCAGGTGGTATGAGGCGAATCCCCAGGTCAAGCATGCTAGCACAGGCAAGATGGTGCCCCTTCCCGGTGTGATTGGCCTCGACTCCCTTCTAAAGCGTGTAGTTTATCTGCGTCCCTCGGGGCCAGAGCCTACACTGCTGCGGGCCAGGCTGCTTCCGTTTTGCTTGCTATGGCTGGCATAGGCGTCGGCCCAGCGGCACGAGAAAGTTTCAGACCCAGGCTTAATGCACTACGTCGCCAAGAGCGCTTGTTTGTGGCTCCAAAATCTGCGTCGAACACCCCACAGAAGATCACTGTCCCCCGCCTCAGGGCACCGCTAAGTCCGGTACGGACCGCAAAGCGTGCCTGAGATTGACTACTCAGAGAAAAGGAGGTATGCTCTTTCCCTGGCGGAGGACCAGGGCATTAACTTATGGCCGTATGGCTACCAAAATTTATAAAGAGCATTTTCTCCTTTCTCTGGGTTTGACAGCCCGAAATCTGCCAGTATGGGACGCTATGCCTTCCAACTCACAGGATCGGTGCTCTTCGCCACAGGCTCCGAGAGTGCCAGAGGACAGGCTCCTTTCTCTCGCACTCCCAGCCGCCTTGCGGACTCTTATCTCCCATCCCGTGCTGCCCCACCACTGGTGCGTCAGTGATTGCGCCAATGATGTTACTCGCACGGGCTCTGCCAGCCTGGTTAGCGCTGCCCAGCCCGTCGCAATGGCTCATTCACACAATCAGACTCGACTATGCGATGTAGTTCGCTAACGGCCCCCCAAGTTCCCGGGCATGTATTACACCAAGGTCAGCCCTGTGTCCGCCCCTGTCTTGCGTAGGAGATTGCTGTTCTCCTGGCGAAGGACGCAATCAAGCCGGTCCCTCCAGCCGAGATAAGGTATAGGCTTTTTAGTTTGTACTTCATCGTACCCTAAAAGAACAAAGGGTTATAACCAATCCTAGTTCTGTGCGTTTTGACCCGCTGCCTTACAAGCAGCTGCTCCGGTGCGTCCGTCCTCAGGATAGACCTGAAGGTCACGTATGTGATCTGTGATCCGCAGGTTTTCACCAAGCTCGCGGAGGATGCCCTAACGCCCCTTTGGCTCGCGGGCATCTGCATATGCAATTATCTGGATGACTGGCTTATAGCTCACTCGCGGGATCAATTGGTTATGCACAGGGACTGGGTGCTCCGGCACCTCGACCTGTTGGGGTTTCGGGTCAACCGAGAAAAGAACAGGCTTGCCCCTGTGCAGAGCTTCTCTTTTTTTGGGTTGGAGCTGGACTCGATCACCATGACGGCGATACTGACTTGTCTGAGAGAGTCGACAGGAAAACTGTGGTCCCACTGACATTATTTCAGAGGCTCCTGGGGCATATGGCATCTGCAGCTGCTGTCAGGTCACTCGGGTTGCTCCATATGAGACCGCTTCAGCACTGGCTTCATGATCGGGTCCCCAGACGCGCATGGCACGCGGGCACACACCGGATGACTGTCTCTTTGCTGTGTCGCCGCACCCTCATCCTCTGGACTGATCCTGCGTTTCTACAGGCCTGTGTGCCTCTAGAACAAGTGTCCAGGCATGTCGTTGTTCGACGGATGCTTCCAGTACACGCTGGGGGGCAGTGTGTTGCGAGCATTTGGCTCCGTAGAAGGAACTCGGTTGCATTGGCATATCAATCGCCTGGAGCTGTTGGCTGTGTATCTTGCCCTGCGCCGTTTTTTACCAGTGCTAGAGGGGAAACACGTGCTGGTCAGTACGGACAGCACGGCGACGGTGGCGTATATCAACCTCACGGCAGTATCTGCTCTCGCCGCATGTCTCAGCTCGCTCACCGTCTGCTCCTCTGGAGTCATATGCGACGGAAATCGCTGTGTGCCATTCTTATCCCCGGCAAACTCAACCGTGCAGTCGATGCGCTCTCATGGCAGTTCCATGCCCGGGAGAATGGAGGCTCCACCCCCGGCTGTCCAGTTGTTATGGATACGTTCTGGAATGCGCTGGCTATCACAGCTGGCCCCGGGCCATGCGTAAATATGCATTTTCTCCAGTAAGACTTCTCGCACAGATACTGTGTAACGTCAGGGAGGATGAGGAACAGGTCTGTTAATTGCGTCTCTCTGGCTCAACCGGACCTGTATTTCAGTTCTCCCCTCGTGACGGCCCCTCCCTGGCATGTCCCCTTGAAGAAATACCTTCTTCTCTGGGACAGGCACCATCTGGCACCCGTGCCCAGATCTCTGGTACCTCTGTGTGGTCCATAAATGAAGCGCGGAGGATATAGGTGACCTACCAGTTCGGTGGTTAACATCGTCACTCACGGTAAGAGCACCCTATACGAGGCATGCCTTCGTTCTGAAGTGGAGTCTATTCGCTGTGTGGTGTACTTCTCTCCGAGAAGGACCCCGGACATGCCAGATCAGTGTGATGCTATCCTCCTTCAGCTGGCTGAAGCTAAGGCTGTCCCCTCCGCACTGAGGGGTTTAACGACGTGGGGATGGCGGAGTGCTGGGAAAGCATTGCCTCATCACCAGTTCCCAGAGGTGCGAGACACTGGATAATTAATTAAATTCTGTCCCCCTCTAATACCCACTTGGAGATTTCTCTTAGGAGAGGTCTGCTTGATCCACTCGACTCGAATATTTTTAATATTTCTGTCCATGTAGACAGCTCTGCTGGTCGCGTTGGCATCAGTCAAGAGGGTCGGGTATCTGGAGGCATTTTCGGTCAGCGAAGTGTGCCAGCAATTCAGGCCGGCCCGAAGCTGCCAGCTGTGCGCACTGACACCGCCAACTCATTGGCATTTCATTGGCCCGTTTTATTACTCTTCAGAGTGAGTGGTTTCTGGCGAAATCCCCATAGTGGAAGTTTCCACATAGCATTCCCGTTCCACCCCTCGGGGAACGACGGGTTACGTAGTAACCGTTACGTTCTAAGTTCTGTTTGTTGAAACCAAAAGTTGTTTGCAGTACTGTTTTTGTAATAAATGGAAAGCAAATTACATTTGTCTCCTCCTCTAATTGACTTATCCGAAAAATGGTCCTAACCGTGACTAAAAAACCATAACGTGATCCAAACCGTGAGATTTGTGATCTGTTACACCACTAAAATCAAGAGTGTATATGGTGACTAGTTAAAATAGCTTATGTCTCTGCATTTGAAAATTCTTTGAAAAACTTGGGGTAATATAAGTACATAAGTCAGCCAAATATATATATAACACGTTTCTACCTAAACCTAACCCATTTTTTGATATCTTAATGAAAAATATTTACGTATTGTGCCATTAATAAGAATATATCACTCCATTAAAAGTCTATTTACTCCAGAAATACTAAAAAGTCAGATCAGGGTATTTTGATTCTTTCATTAAGAGGTAGGGAAAAAAATCCATTTGAATCAAGCGGTTTATTCCAAATCCAAAAGGAAATAGTAATACAAAACAATTTTGTTCTTAATGTACCGTAATTAATGTATTTAAGAAGGATTATTATTATTAATATAATTGCTCAAAAATACAAGCTGACTTGTTTTCCTGAGAAAACCCAGCAGCCCTTTTGATGTGATATCATCATCAGATAACATCAATTCTTTACAACATAAAAGATTTCCTTTTAATGGCTGAGGGTGAGCCATGAGTTTTTAGTTCAGTGTCATTTTCCACTCTAATAATAAGCTATGTGATTACGCTTTAAATAGACTCTGTATTAGCCTTAATATGTGATTTAATTGTTACATTACTGTTTAAAAGGCAAGAACTCTTGCTGATTTAATCTTCATACCAAACAGAGCCGGTCACTGTGATCCCTCAATTTTATCCCATGTTCTTGCTCTAAATAGGCAAGTGAGATCCTGTCTCTGAAGTCATGCTGAAGTCATGCTCCCACTATTCACAAATTACTCAATCACCATGTCGTAAATCTTTCAATAAAGTTATACAAGAGCTCTGTACTTTGCTTGTACCTGTTGTTGGTCTTGGTCTTCAATAAAATAAGCCACACTATTTTTATTGTACCACAATGCTTTATTGTTCTAGTGTTCCCAGACATGACTGCAAGTAAGATCTTTATCGTGACCGATCTGTTATTTCATGGTCTTTTGACTGAGAAGGTCCTGCCACAGTCAACATTACCACTTTTGTTCCTTTGAGCTGGTTTGGGAAATGGTAATGAAAGAAGGTTCGGATCCCTGAGGCCAGACTTAGTCAGCATGAAATGAAATGAAATTCCTAACCTACTTCCTACACTCACTGGCCACTATATTAGGTATATCTGTTTAACTGCTTGTTGCTGCAAATGTCTAATTATCACATTGCAGCAACTCTATATGCATCTAGGCCTGTTGGTGTGCTGTGGTCAAGACAATCTGCTTAAGTTAAAACTGAGCATCAGAATGGGGAAGACAAATTAATGAAATGAAATGAACGAACGAACAAACAAACAAACAAATAATTGAATGAATGAATCAATGAACGAATAAATCAATGAATGAAAGTGACTTTGACCATGGCATAGTTGTGGGATTATCATGCACAATCATATTTACAGTTTACAGAGAATGGTGTGAAAATAAATCCTGAGTGAAAAGATAACAACGTTGACACTCCTGTCAACAGCAAACTGCGGCTATAATTCACACTGGCTCAATAAAAATGAACAATAAAAGACTTTAAAAGCCTTGTCTAATGAGTCTCAATTTCTGCCACAACATTTGGATCCACCTTGTCTTGCATCAATTGCTCAGGATGGTTGTTGTGGTGCAAAGGTGTGTATGAAATTGTCTTGCCAAATTTTTGAACCCCATTTTGGAGATTCGCATCATTTGCAGAAGACAGAAACTGTGTGATTCTGTCATGTCAATATGGACCAAAATTTATAAAGCAGGGGTCACCAACCCTGTTCCTGGAGATATATTTTCCTGCAGATTTCAGTTGCAAACCTTATCAAACAGGGTTTGTAGCAATATTCCCATTCAAAGATGCCAATTAGATTCATGCTAAAACTGGAATATCACATAAAACATTTGCAAATAAAGTACAGTTTCTGTCCAATGAGTCAAAGAAAACAAAATCATCACTTACTGATAAACTGATGCCAAATATCAAAATTTAAGAAAATATTAATTGCTGTGGTAGGGGAGGTCACTGTGGACCTTTTTTCTCATATATTAAATTACTTGAACCTCAGAAGACAAAGCTGAAACACGATGAATGCACAGTGGCTCTTGGAGGTCTGAGACTGCTCCTTGGGAGTGCAGCCACTCAAGACAGTTCTGGGAAGTAATAATACCAAACCAGTTTGATGGCGGACTTTGGCTAAAGGATTTTAGAATGACCAAAAGGATATTTCAGATGTTTTACAATGTGGTCAGTCTGCTGGTTTGTAAATTAATTTTGTTCCATTGCGCCCATTTTGTCATTACATGATCTGTTTAAAAAAATCACATTACTTTTTTTGACGCACATGCTGGAATTTATTCAGTAAATGTGTTTCCATCTTAGTTTATGCACATTTTCTCTTATTGGATAAAAAGGTTATTCTACTCCATTGTGAGCAGTTTTTTTTTCCAAAATTTATGCACATCTTGGTGTTACTATTAAGCATTTTCATGTGCATACCCAAAATGCTAATAAATATAGGTGGATAGAAACATGCTTGTAATTATCAAGTGCTGCTTCAGGTCCTAATTAACTGGTTCAGTTCTGTTTGATCAGGGTTGCAGCTGAACAGGAACAGGGTTGGGGACCTCTGTTTACAATGGGTCCAACTAGCAAGGTGTACCTAACTAAGTGGGAGGTGAGTATAAAATATCACTTAGATTAAGAAAAATTAATTTATGCATACACAATGTTTAATTAAATAAATTATAATAAAAAATTTTTTAGCTTTATGTCTTATCCATCTTCTAATGTTTCAAAACAGAAAAGGTTTCACAATATCTGTTTTATAACCTTTTGACTAACTTCATTATCCAATTTATTAGAAGAAACTTTTTTCCTTTACTTGCTTGGTTGAGGCTGACGCACTTTGGTGGAGCTGCTCGGCCTTCAGTGGTGACATTTGTATACAACTGAATTGAATTAAACTGAACTGAACTTCAACAGTTACATTTGCATCAAAGTGAACTGAATCACTTTTAATTTAAGTAGAACTACACCACTTACTGGTTCTAAACTTTTATGAGTTTCTTTCTTCTGTTGAACACAAAATTGGAAACTTGTAACCATTGACATTGATAGTATGTTTTTTTTCCTACTATGGAAGTGGTTACATGTTTCCACATGCATATTTAACATTCTTCAGAATATCTTCTTTGGTGTTCAACAGAATAAAGAAACTCATAAAAGTTTAGAACCACTTGAGGGTGAGTAAACAGTGAGTCAATTTTCATTTTTGAGTGAGCTATCCCTTTAACAAACTTTTATACACATTTGGAACACGAAAATAACATTACCATAATGGCCGTAATATTTAGACTGTCTTTTCTGTAATAAGATGATGAGGGTGTTGAAGTTCATAATTAGATAGCGTGGTCTTTGAGGTCACAAGAGGAATGTCAAACTCTTGAAGCTGTGAGCTCAGAGCGATCTGGGGGAAGCTTCAGTGTCTCTCTTACACACACTCCCTAATTTTCTGTGTTTAGTTCATTGTGGGAGAAAGCTAAAGATGACCACCAACCGCCACCACAAAGAGTCTGAGAAAGTAAAGCAACAGTAGACTTTCCCATCTTACCTGCTATTCCCTGAAGCAGACCACACACGTTGAATATGCTCTTCTTCAAGATACTCTGGAAGCACATACTGAAAACCGAAAGGATGCCCACTACTGAAAGGAGGAAGATTGCGATGACTAGAAATATAACAGTGGCTTGCCAGAAGCCACTAGCTATTTCCATGAAGTCTGTGGCGTAGGGCCCACACTGGACCACCTTCTGTTGTGCCACCTTGAGGCAGCGGTTATAAATACCCAGGGTGCGCTGGTCACTGTGGTGGGAAGCGGTCACGGTGAAGTTTAATTCAGATCCTTCTGGATATCCCACGAGCCATTCAGGGCTCATAAACGCCACCAGCTCAGCAAATGCCACCACAATACTCATTAAGGTCCATAACATGGAGCGGCATGTGACTATGACGTGACACATTGTGAAGAACCTTGATGCAGGCACTTGAGGGGAAAAGACTTGTTGAGGTCAAGTGGGACGTCAGTGAAGGTCCATTGGTTTTATCATAACAGCTGAATCAGATTTCTTCAAATTGCACCGCAGAAGAACTCCTGAGCTTTTGGAACGTCCTAAAAGTATCCATGTGCTAACCAAACCTATGAAGAGAGAAGAGGAATTTTTTTTTGAGGAAGTTATAATCAAGAACATAGATCTAGATTGCTCAAGGGCTCAAAATCAGTTATATAACCTCTATACAAGGAACAAGACAATCTGATTTTGAGCAAGTTTCCAAATTTATACACCTTAGCGTAGAATGTTTATACAGCAACAGTGTAGTCACACAGTGTAGTTCTCCCTTGCGTTTTTAAAATTGTACACAGGAGTGTAACTTACACTGGGGACACCTTTCAAAGTCCTGATTGTGTTTTCAGAATCCACCAAACATTTCATGATTTTTTAACCACGTACTGTCATCGCCACAGAAAATCACGACAGAGCAGGACACTGCATGCATGCTCTGAAAATAACTCGGTGAAAGTTCTAATGAGCAGGTATTGTGATTAAAACGATCGTTTCAAACAGATGAAATGCCAAGCAGCATCGGATGACTTTCATTTCAACATGGATGGAAAAAAGGTCTGCGTTGGTTGATGCAGTGTATTAGCTCAAGCCAGAATAATTGTATTTTCTGTCAGACAGAATATGTCCACATTGTTGATGTTAGTTTAATGTTTAGAAATGTGCATTTAGCCAAAGGAATGCAATAAATTTTTTCATTAACTAAAGATGGTTGTTGTTTTTACATGAAAGACGATTAATAAAATAACAATCAACATTTTCATATAATTTGATTACATATTAATTTTGCTGCTATCTGCAGATTATATCAAAAAATAATTCAGCACACACAGTTCATAACAGTTTTTGTCATTTTTTTTGTACGATTTTAAGTTAGTTTGGAATTAAATGTATTTAAATCAGCCTATTTTCCCCCTGAATTTTCCCTCTCAATCCTGGTCCTCGTGACCACTAGCGCATGCACTGTTAACATTTGAACTGATTTTATCTAACAAGTGCATGCACTATGCATTCGTCCTACATCATCCACTAGAAAGAGTGTACAGTTGCCTTTTTTTGTTTTTGAAAAATTAATTGATTTGCTATACATGAGACCTTTATTAACCCCCTGGTGCCATGTAAGGTATTTACATCATACAAAAGCATATGGTGGTTAGTGTGCATTTTCCTTGTAATTTTTGAAAGCCTTAAAAAGTACAAACAATTATATATATTATCCATGACATGCCAGTAGCTGATGGCATTTTGTAAAGAAAATGTACATGTCTGTGCACATATGGTCCTCTAGTCTGCCATTATTGTTTTGGTTGTGAAGTACTCAAGCATGCCTACTGTATATGGACTGAACATGTAATATGCATGCGTGTGATATCAGTGTTTTGCTATTTGCATTTTTTTGGATTTAACACAGATATAATAATGACATAGGTGCACTTTGAATCCTGTTTTCACGGGTTTGTGATTTCAGGCCCAAAACAATTCCATTGTAGTTTTAACGAAGAGCAAAAACACAAATAGCAGTTTTTAGTTGAAAGTTATGTTGTGTACAAAAACCTTTAGAAGAAAAACCCCATGACGAAAACAAAACAATCGCTAAGAGATTAATATAAGACATACAAAACTGCCACAGATTCATGCAAATTAGCCACCAATTCACCTAAATAAACAGTAAAAGAGTTCCATGAGATTAACATGTACAAATTCATATACACCAATTCTATATACTATATACTATAGTATCATATTGTGTTGGTTGAGATATTTTTCACATTCAATGAAATAACAGAATTAACTTTTCACATATCATTTTACTACAAAAACTGTTAAAATGCTGAACGGGGACCTCTGGAGACGTTATTCCTAGAATTAGAATTATTAATGCATGTTACTATTGTGAGTCCTAAAATACAGTCAGTCATAAATCTACTAATAACTGATCTGTCTGGATTGTTGTATATATATATATATATATATATATATATATATATATATATATAAAAATGATTAACTTTTTCCACATTTTTTTTGTTACAGCCTTTTTCAAAAATGAATTAAATTAATTTATTTCCTCAAAATTCTACACACAATACCCCATAATGACAATGTGAAAAAATACATTTTTATTTTTTTTTCAGCAGCTTAATTGAAGTTCACCTGTGGTAAATTCAGTTGATTGGACATGCTTTGAAAAGGCATACACCTGTCTATATAAGGTCCGAGGGTTGACAGTGCATGTCAAAGCACAAACCAGCATGAAGACAAAAGAATTGTCTGTAGACCTCCAAGACAGGATTGTCTCGAGGCACAAGGCTGGGGAAGGTTACAGAAAAATTTCTGCTGCTCTGAAAGTTCCAATGAAGTGGCCTCCATCATCTGTAAGTGGAAGATGTTTGGAACCACCAGGACTCTTCCTAGAGCTGGCCGGCCATCTAAGCTGAGTGATCGGGGGAGAAGGGCCTTAGTCAGGGAGGTGACCAATAACCCGATGGTCACTCTGTCTGAGCTCCAGCATTCTTCTGTGGAGAGAGGAGAACCTTACAGAAGGACAACCATCTGTGCAGCAATCCACTAATCAGGCCTGTATGGTAGAGTGGCCAGACGGAAGCCACTCCTTAGTAAAGGGCACATAGCAGCCCGCCTGGAATTTGCCAAAAGGCATCTGAAGGACTCTCAGACCATAAGAAACAAAATTCTTTGGTCTCTTTGGAGTTAATGCCAGGCGTTACGTTTGGAGAAAACCAGGCATCGATCATCACAAGGCTAATACAATTCCTACAGTGAAGCATGGTGGTGACAGCATCATGCTGTGGGGATGTTTTTTAGCAGCAGGAACTGGAAGACTAGTCAGGATAGAGGGAAAGATGAATACAGGAATGTACAGAGACATCCTAAATTAAAACCTGCTTTAGAGTGCTCTTGACCTCAGACTGGGGCGATGGTTCATCTTCCAGCAGGACAATGACCCAAAGCACATGGCCAATGGAGTGGCTTCACAACAACTCAGTGAATGTCCTTGAGTGGCCCAGCCAGAGCCCAGACCTAAATCCTATTGAACATCTCTGGAGAGATCTGAAAATGGCTGTACATCGTCGCTTCCCATCCAACCTGATAGAGCTTGAGAGGTACTGCAAAGAGGAATGGGCAAAAATTCCCAAAGACAGGTGGGCCAAGCTTGTGGCATCATATTCAAAAAGACTTGAGGCTGTAATTGCTGCCAAAGGTGCATCAACAAAGTATTGAGCAAAGGCTGTGAATACTTATGTACATGTGATTTTTCAGGATTTTATATTTTTAATAAAAACTTGCAACAATTTAAAAAAATCTTTTTCACATTGTCATTATGGGGTATTGTGTGTAGAATTTTGAGGGATAAATGAATTTAATCCATTTTGGAATAAGGCTGTAACATAAAAAAAATGTGGAAAAAGTGAAGTGCTATGAATACTTTCCGGATGCACTGTATAGGACTAATATGAGTCAAATTACAAGTCAAGTACAAGTTTACAGGTTTGAAAAGGAAATGCATACCTAAAATATTTAAGATTAGCAAAACAAGATATTCAAAAAAAGAAAGTCAGAGCATAACGCTGCAAGCTAAACAAATCTTTCTTAGGTCTGTGTTATGACAAGTCCTTATACTGTGATACCGCAAGATTGGGTAAGTAGAAAATCACTGTTTGTACAGGCAGGTAAGCTGCTAAACGAAAAAATTTAAAAGAACAAATTTACTTCCCAATGCAAACCTAATATAAATACAAGAAAGGGGTTACATTTAAGACTGAGTTTAAGTCCTAGTTTAAGTAAACTGAGGCTGAGAAGATGATGACAGGTAAGGGTATCTTAAAACCCTCAATGACAGCACTGGGAAAGCAGGTGATATATGAATTTATAGAATGACTGAGTTCAGTGTTACGTCAAGTCAGAGCCTTTATCAGTTAATACTAAACTGACAGGTAAGCACAGCACCATGTTATCTTTGTCTTATAGGGAAGGAATCTATATGGGTGAAAAGTAATTAGCTAATATTTAAATGCCATAGAACTTGTAGTATCATCATGACATCATGTTGATAGTACAGGAATTGGCCATGAAAGGCAGTATTAGCAATATGAACTTTATTTTTAATGCCTAAATAGTTACTTTTCACTATGTATAGATAATGCATTCGATGTGTATTCCACATGCAGCTATTTAGTTTAAGTTCTTGAGAATAATTCCTCGCTCATGAAGCTGCATTGTGAGCTGTGACAGATTGTTTACCTGAATGGTCAGAATGTTACAGACCTAAGAAACACAAAGAATGAGCTCACGCTTAATTTAATCACACCACATGATTTCCCCAAAAAAGGAGGCAGCAAACTAAAAGGGAAAGTGCCACGGATTCTTAAGGGGGCTGAAGAATGTCAGAGGCTGCTGCTGTGAGATGAGGACACAAAGGGCTCTCCTGCTGGGGAATTAAAATGCTACTGAAAAGGGATGAGGAAACTCTCTACTTTTGAATGGAGACCAAGCAAAGAGAAACAGTTGGTGACAGACTTTCAATGGAGTTTCAATGGTTAACTGGCCAAATGGTGCCTCCAAAACAGTCTGAATGTAGTCTTGGAATGTCTTCCAAAATGATAACGATGGTCCAAAGGTTCTCATTAATCAAACACAAAATCGCACAGGTCAAAAAACAGTGTTGGGGAAAGTTACTTTTAAGCAGTTACTGTGTTAATTATCACTTACTTCAGCTTTCAACATGGGAAAGAAGAGCTGTGAGTCAACAAGGGATCAACTATGTCTGTCAGTTCCTCAATAATGCTTGAAATGTTGAGGTGATATCGCGTTTTCTGTGGCAGCTCCAAGACTTAGGAATGAGCTTCCACTGTATTCAAGAACATCTCCTACTCTAGGGTCATTTTAAAAGTTGTTAAAAACACACTTACTTTCTCTAGCCTTTAATAATGTGGTCTAAATTGTATGTACTTGGGTTGTAAACATATTGTTTTGTGTACAGCACTTTGGTACCCATTGTGGCTTTTTAAAAGTGCTTTAGAAATAAAGCTGAGTTGAACAATTGCGAAAAACAAAGTAACTTAGATATATGTTAAATTTATTAGCTACTTGAAAAAAAGTCTGATCTGTAACTTACATCTGATTATGTAACTTACATCGATAGTAATCCATTACCCCCAACACTTCAGGAATCAGTAACTTCAATTTACTGGCGTTACTGGGAGATTGTCATATTTTGGCACTGAGTAGCACTCTTTTGGTAGCACAAACTTAGAGTGAGTCTGTATGAATAAAAACAGAAAAATCCTGCATAGTTAAAAACTATGTCAAAGTATGATGTAATAAAATCATAGTGGACAATACCTTAGATCAAGCTTTTATAGATTGAACATTTAAAGTGATGTTCGAAAACACCACAACATCATCATTGCTATGCGATCAGATCCCAAATGTAATATAGCTTTAGCAAATGGTTTAACCAAAACTTGGTCAAAAAGTTTATACTGTGTGTATGTTTGATATCTGAAACAGGTATACCTGTTGAATTGCGCTAGCTGAAATGTCTTCAACAAAATATAACACAAAACTATCTATGTATAATGCTTAACAGACCAACACATTATCAAAGTAATAGTAGCTGTTTCCATTACCCATCAAATTGCGCAAACTGAAATTGAGAGTTGAAAATATGCCTAATGGAGGCATGACAATTTTGCAAAAAAAACTCTTGTTGACACTCTAGTATTGTGATTTTTTGAATGGCGTATCATGTGAAGAACAAAGTTCTGTTTTCGCTGCTTAACATTGCAAAAGTGCTTTCAGTCTGTTAGAGCTGTCAGTCAATAAATGTAAAAATGTAACTGGCATCACTTATGTGAAATGGAAACTTGCATATTTTCTTGTAAAAAAATCATGACATTATTATTAGTTACTTGAAAAGTACCCTGGTATTGTAACCCACATTACTTGTAATCCATTACATAATTGATGCCTTCCTCATTTGTAAGTCGCTTTTTATAATAGTATCTGATCATGTAAATTTATATATGTCCAAAAAAAATACTGTATTACCATGTTAACAATAACACACAGAAAGATGATGAAAGATTTATCCTTAATGTATGCGAAACATTATGTTACTAGGGTGCATATCCCAAATCAGGCTTCCATTGTACTCTTTACTGTAGTTAGAAGCAGATCTTCTTCAGTAGTCCCCTGTTATTTTTAACAAGATCTGTTTCTAAACAGAGGCTGGTTACAGTTAGGCTACAATATGTTTACCAAAGTCCTTCAAAGTTCAGAGATTTTTTTTATTTTTTTTACTGGTAGCCAATTTAAAAGACAAACTAAGGAAGTGAACTCATCTGGATCTCTCTTCTCTTGTTCTGGTCTTCTGAGTGCTGTAAATTGTCTCATCCCACCACAGAAAAAAAAGTTAATGTCTCTTTTGTTCAGCGTGATTTTCGACGATATCAAAAACCAAAATCGACTCGCGTGAATTAAAGCGAACAATAAACCGAAACAGTAAACGTTATATTAATCTTACCTTAACGGTGTTGAATTAGCGGGCTGTTCGCTGAACAGTCTTTAATTTCCTGATCTGGCGAAGCGGATCTTTTCTGTTCTGACGCTACACAACACGAGCCAGAAGGGAAGAGCCGAGGCAGAAACGCTTAGTTTCACGCTCAGAGCTTTGCAATACATAGAAAAACCATACAAAAAAACGTCCAATAACGCTATCGATTACAGATCACGATCTATGTTTGGCGCTGGTCTCGCAATCATCTCAGTTCTAGCCCAGTTCAGTTACTCTCCCATTGTTTCTTATTCACCGCCTCCTTTTGCTCCAGCCCCTCGGCAAGTTACTATGACCCGGAATCCTATATATGCAGCCCAAGAAGAAAACCGTCTATGAGATAGATGAACTTTCTTTTTCACCGACTTGTGTCCCCTTTGATGTTTGTCAGGAGAATTTGATTACATTTTCTCAATTAGTTCGAGATGTTTTTTTTAAAGGTTCTTTCCATGGTACATATCATTACACAAAAAGTTCTTTATAGTGAAACAAAGTTATTAAATAATGATAATAGGTTATTATATTAGTAAAGGTTATAAGTAGGTTATTAAAGATGTTCTCACAGTGAGTGGAAAAAATAATTATTTACTGCAAGGTTCATTGTGGATCCAGATATGGTTGTTCCATGCAGGGGCATTTAGGTGTTAGAGGCCCCTGGGGTAAAGCTTTACAGTAGCCCCTGCCCCAATGCAAAACCAAACTCCCCCTATCTCCAACTATCAGCTATCAGCAAACCTTAATATATATCTTAATTATTATTATTAAGAAGGCCCCTCCCTGGGGTGGGCTCCTGGGCTCCAGCCCCTGTAAGTCCATGCATTAATGCCCCTTCTTCCATGCATTGTTGTGAAAAGACCTGTTTGTAACCTTTAATTTTAAGAGTATTACACCTTTTGGGGGGTTGGTTGGCACACAGAGGGAAGACCATTATTCCATATTTATTTTTACATTTCTCTCTATGAAGCTAACAAATGTGGTATTCAATATTCTGTTTAAAAAAACAGAGACAATACAGACTTTCCTAAATCAAAGTAAAGAGAAACTAATGCATTGATCAACACAGTAATACCGTGTATGGCTGTTTCTATTAATTTAGTCAAGTATAATTCTAATAAATCTTCTTTTGCATTGATTTGCAGATTGTCAGTATTATCTGCAAATATATTGCAGCTTAACCATTTAATACTTAAATGTTTACTCCAAGACTCCTGTGCAAAAACAACAACAACAACGACAACAAAAAGCATGTAAATGTTGCACTCTTTCAGACCCTTTTACTTTGTCTCATCGTTACCTAATCTGCCCTGCAGCATTGGGATCTTTTTCCAAAGGTTTTGGATCTAATCCCTTGGTGTAAACATTGAGAAATACTGTATTGACTTGCCAGTCAGAGTGAAATGTCTAAATCAAGTCAGGAGGATGGCAAATATTGCTCACATGGCAAAATATGTACAAAAATGTAAAAGTCATGTAGTTTTTTATTAAATGTATCTAAAATGTTTTCTTTTAAAAATACATATTTATTTTGTAAATGTTGGAAATAAATAAACAGCATGACAACAATTTATTGCAAATACAGCAATTACAAAAAAGTGATTAGTTTAATTTCTGTGCTTGGATTGTTCTGTGTGTTTCCTAGTCCATTATAACATTTAAAAGAATTGAGGTGAACAGACTGGAGCAGTATAATCTTGAGGGAAACAGAGGCTTGGACGGGCCAAAGGCCTCATCAGTGTCCTCAAATCGAGCTGGTTAGACATATTGTCAATACACACAACAATCCCTCCTGGAAAGCAATGTGTTTCAATCCCATCCCCTATTTAGAAGTGGAAAGAATCAATTTCTAATGCAAACAATGTAGCTACACATCCTGCTCAACAAAATGATTTTTTGTTTCTGCTGCATGGCTCAGGTGGACCAGCAGTTTTACTGATATTGTTTTACTTGTTATGGGTCAAAGACATAAAGTATCAAAACAACAAAAAGGTTTTTCATACTCATGTATCCTGTTTATTACAAAAAAAAATGCTGTCATACTTTTTTATCATGTTTTTCAGCAGACACCCAGTAAATTATCTTTCAGATTATTTAACCCTTGTGCACTGTTCAAATTTACTACCCTTTTTTATGTTAGGGATGAAAACATCCACTGAATTAAACTGCTGTAAAAATGCATCAGATAAATACTTTTTCAATTTTTTTTTGCATGGATCTGTTAATCATCCTCAGCCCTGATCAAAACTACAAAATGTTTTTGTTTTTTTTAATTACAGGATTTAAACTCTTTAATTGGCAAGTTCATAAATGATGTCACTGATTTGGTGAAAAAAACCCACACAAAATGACTATTATTAGTATAAAAAGTAATTGTGGACTGGATTTTTTTTAACCTTTTATCACAGTCATGTTTGGACATGTGAAACAACATTGCTTTTGATGCATTGTTCATTAAATGGTTAAAGAAGTGAGTAAATCTGTTACCTTAAAAGTGACAAGTTGATTTTACTTAAAGAAAACGAATAAACCTATTAACTTGAAACTGTTAAGTTGACTTAAAGAGATAGTTCACCCAAAAATGAATATTCTGTCATCATTTACTCATCCTTCACTTGTTTAAAACCTGTTTGAGTTTCTCCTTTTTGTAAATAAAACTCACTTTTTAGCATTTTGTTAATCGTGGTATGTTGTTCCTCATCTATTTACATTATGTGTTTGCTTATGTGTGTTTAATTAAAAATTAATGTTACTCCCCTTCACGTTGAATGACCACATTTGTGATTGTAACACTTCTGAACACAAAAGGCAGGTTCACAAAACATGGTTTTATATTGTACATTTTTTCCTACTATGGAAATCGATGGGTCCCCACAACCAGCAGTCTTTTGTTGTTAACAGAAGAAACTCATAAAGGTTTAAAACCACATGAGGGATAGTAAATGACGAGGTCATTAAAATTTTAGATCAACTATGCCTTTAATTTTATAATCATTCACATAGTTCATACTTAATAATGTTGAGGCAACAGGTTTACGCATTGTTTAAAGTGAAGTCAACTAATCACTTGTGTCATTTTAAATGTTTCTATGTTAAGATCACAATAACTGCTTAATTTAAGGTTGACAAAAGAACATAATTTCACCCAATTTTTGGGATTTTATTTTCACAAAAGTTAAAGAAGATGAGAGTGACTGTCGATGGAGCCCTATATTGGTCATATGTATGGTCTATTTTGAGGATAGTATTTTTCTGGACTTTGAATGTCTCAGGATCATTGCTGTCTGTGGAGGATGAGGGAACTCTCAGAGTTCATCTAAAATGTCTTGATATTTAAATAATTATTAATAAAAAAAAAAATCTATTGAGTAATTAATAACATAATTTTCATTTTTGGGTGAACTAACGTAAAGTCTGTCTGAGTTAAGTGGTGATTTATCTCTGTTGATATCATTTTGATTGTTTATATTCA
>CAIGQW010052735.1:1594327-1607464 GCA_903798125.1 Danio choprae | reverse complement strand
CAGTTGGCGTTTCTGTGTGGAGTTTGCATGTTCTCCCTGTGTTGGCGTGGGTTTCCTCCGGGTGCTCCGGTTTCCCCCACAAGTCCAAAGACATGCGCTATAGGTGAATTGGGTAAGCTAAAATTGTCCGTAGTGTATGAGTGTGAATGGGTGTGTATGGATGTTTCCCAGAGATGGGTTGCAGCTGGAAGGGCATCCGCTGCATAAAACATATGCTGGATAAGTTGGCGGTTCATTCCGCTGTGGCGACCCCAGATTAATAAAGGGACTAAGCCGAAATGAAAATGAATGAATGAATGTATGTAATTTAAGAAATTGTCTTTAAGAGTTTAAGATCATTGAAACGCACATGGAGATTATATTAATTTACATATTTAATTTATGTATTTAATATTGTTGTTGATGTTAATTCATTACTTTTTATAGTTTTTTTCAAAGCCATAAAAACACATTTCTCAGGGTAGAAACTGTAAAAAAATCAAATAAATCCTTATTCTTAATATTTCTTTAAACGTTACTTATATGATTCAAAATTCGAAGGCCTTGTCTTGATTCTGGTAATTATAGCAAAACTAAAACAAAATAAAATAAAATAGATATTTACTTTTGACTAAACTTGATGCACTAACACACCCAAAACAAAACAAAAAAGTTAAAAGAACTAAATACAAAAATATAAATAAAAATCCTAACGAAAATAATAGGGTTTAAGCACTTGGTGTTTGAACCCCTAAAAATGATATATATTAATATAAAAATATAGAGTTGCATCAGTGACAGTAAAATAACACTGGTCTTAATGTGAATTGCTGTGTGAGAGAAAATAATTTCTCATGAGAAAAATTGAAAAACTTCAGTGAGTCACACTAAACTTCTCTCTTTTGACTTTTAAAGAACACTGTGGTGAGATATCTTTAAATAGTCTTTATTAACACTGGGAAATCGAAAACAGAATTTTCCCCACATATAAATACAATCGTACTGACAGTGATCTATGTACCGTAACACCCATCAGTAGGATGGACTTTTTAAATATTACAATAATACCGTTATTGAAAATCGTAAGGAATTGAATACATAATTGCATTTGGTAAGTTAACAAACAAAAGGAAGATCCTCGTCTTCAAGAAAAAATCCTGAAAAATGTATAGATACGGATTATAATAAGGCCAATACGATCCAAAAGCAATACACTGATCGCTGGAGAAATCTGAAAGTTGACCGTAAATTCGTCATTTCGAGCGTTTGAGTACCTGCCGGATGCATTGAGGTGGCTCACACTAATCTGCCATACAGACGCTCACACTAATATTGCTCGGTGTATATTACAGGCCTAAAGCGTTTACGCCACATCTACATCTCAGCGTCTGCTAAATGTCAAGAGCTTTTTAGGTCAGCGGTTGAGTATCCTGAAACTTTGACTGACTGAACATTGAGGCAGTTTCCATGAAGGGGAAGAGGCGAGCCAATAACGTTTGGCTTCAACATATGGCTCTGAATATCCAGTCTTAAAATGCAACTGAAGATCCAGTCAGTGTAATTCATGTAAGTGTCCTCAGCAGCATAAGAAACGTCCATTTTACGCCGATAGCCAGGCACACGAAACCAGCACCGTTAAAGAGTAGGAGCCTATTTGCAGCCAAAGTCTTTGCAGGCTGCCTATTTCGGGGGGGGGGGGTTCAAGGAAACATCAAGAAAGAAAGAAAATGTAGTGTTTGTAACAATAAAACTCAGTAGGTAGCAGTGGCACTGAAAAGAATAAACCTACCTCAAAAAAACTAAAATACAAAATCAAGTGCAACCAAAGGTCAATCATTCCATGTAAGTGAGTGAAGGAGAGTCCGACTGTTACGTCAGACTCTCTCTGGGCCTGAATTGGACACTGTGCGTTTTTTTAAATTTTATTTTTATTTTTTCTAAAAGTCTGGTTAATATGTGAGTCTAACTGTCTTCAATGAGTTTGGCTAGGTTGTCTCTCAGCTCGGTCAGCTCGAAGATCTTTCCATCCAGGATCTCCAGCAGGGTTTTGAGGTTCTTGCGCAGGTTCTCCTGGTCCACCTGACTGGACTCCAGGCGCTGCTCCAGGTCAGACAACTGTTCCTCCAGCTCCTTGTTCCGCATATCTGTATCCTGGAACACACAAAACATGTGGCCGTTTAATCCACTACAATTATAACACATTCACAAATGTATTTAGTCTCGAATAGAGCTTAATTTTCACAGTCATTACTCTAGTATTAACAATTTTTTTTAATAGAAATCTTTTTGACTGACCTATATACAATGCTAGGCATAAATGATTACAGCCCTCACAAATCTGTTTATTCAATTTATATTTTCTTTAGCATGCTTTACAGTAATAATAATTATAATAATAATAATTAGTCAGCAAAAAAAAAAAACTGGAACTAATCTAACAAAAAAATATCCAAAATGTGTACTCCCAAATTAATATGTTGGGTAAAAATGTAAAAATAAACTTTAATAAACATGACAAATTGAGAGAAACATAAGAAAATATATAAACATTTGTTGTAAAAATTGTAGTTTGTATTTTTTCCCCAATAACTCACTAAAATTGAAATGCATCAACTTTCTATTCATATGTTAGGTGACCAAACTCTTAATTTTAATGGATAAAATGATTTAATAAAACTCTTTTGTTAAAATTCACCAAAAATATTGACAAAATTCATTGAGCAATAGATAAAAATATTCATTTTCAAAACTCACTTATGCTAAGCACTGTATACAACTATGAAAGAAAAAAAGACCATTTGTCAGTTACTCAACTGGATATAATTGTTCAACAGGATTTACAGTAATTGCTATGTATGGGTTTGAGTGAAATGTTCATATTAATATTATTGAGACCTGTAAAAACTTGGGTGGTAGGGCTGCACAATAAATCAAAATTATAGAAATATTGCAAATGTGCATATCGCAATATACATACTGCAATGGTTTGCAATAAATGAGTGATTTGATACAAAATGATTTGTGTGTGCCTGCCATTCGCACAACCTCTGAAAGGCTTTTCAGCACATCAGGTAATGTAGCTACACGTCAATGCGCAAAACCAAGCAGATGGACATGCTGGTTTTCTGGACAAAAATCTGTAACTATTTTAGTCTGGATGCTGAAATATGAGCATGCAATCAGGCCATGTTAAGAACTAAGCAGTTACTCCACTCTGTTTCTAGTGTTTTGTTTTGCTGATTGTTCCTGATGTTTTCAGGTTGATAAATCTTATTTATTTTTTGTTAACATTGTTAAAATGTCTGTTCTGTAAGCTGTAGTGATGCTTTCCTTTTTCCTGAAATATTATTAAACATATGTTGGCTATAACTTTAAAAAATGTATCTATTTTGCATATCAAAAATTACATTTAGCATGCCCTAATAGATAGGTAATGTAATGTAATGTGTATTTATATAGCGCATTTATTGTGTATGGCCATACACCCAAAGAGCTTCATAATCATGAGGGGGGAGGGTCTCTCCACACCACCACCAGTGTGGAGCATCCAATTGGATGATGGCAGCCACAAGACATCTGTGCCAGTGCACTCAACACACACCAGCAATAGGGGGAGTGGAGAGACAGTGATAGAGCCAATTCGGTGGATGGGGATGATTGGGAGGTCATGATGGGTAAGGGCCGATGGAGGGAATTTGGCCAGGACACCGGGGTTACACCCCTACTTTTTACGAGAAGTGCCATAAGATTTTTAATGACCACAGAGAGTCAGGATCTCGGTTTAACATCTCATCCGAAAGACGGGTGTATAAACATATGTTACGTGTATATGTCTTTAAAGACCATACACTGCAAAAAAAATACTGTGATTTCAATGGTAAAAAAAACTGTAAAAATGCTACAGTAAAAATGTATAACCTGGCTAACAGTAAGTGTCCTTAATATATATGGTAAATAACCGTACATTGACTGTCCCAGGATTCCCTGCATGACGCTTCACTTTTTATGCTTTTTGTTGACATTTCTATGGTTCCTTTTAGTTGTTGTTGTTGTTGTTGTTTTTGTTTTATCTTGCATCAAATGCTGATAAATAATGTTTATTCCATTACTTTAATTTTATGTTGCTGTTTTATAGTTGTGTGAATGACTTCTATATATTAGTTTATATGTCTTTCTCATCGCCATACGCTTATAGTTGTGTTTTTGTCTATGTAACAAAAGATATGATGTGTAGATGTTAGTACTTCAAAAAACTGATGTATTAACACTATAAATGAATGAAATAACGATAGTTTAATTAAAAATTTGAAATGTATTTTATGGTTTGTACCATATTTTTTAATGGTAAAACAGTGGCAACCACAGCTGCTGTTTTTTTAACTGTAAATTTTACAGATTTTTCTTAATGTCTTTTTCTAAATATCTTTTCAGAAAATGACAACACACTAAACATTTCTTTTATTCATTCATTCATTTTCTTTTTGGCTTTGTCCCTTTATTATTAATCTGGGGTCGCCACAGCGGAATGAACCGTCAACTTATCCAGCATATGTTTTACGCAGCGGATGCCCTTCCAGCTGCAACCCATCACTGGGAAACATTCATACACACTCATTCCCACACATACACTATGGACAATTTAGCTTACCCAATTCACCTATAGCGCATGTCTTTGGACTTGTGGGGGAAACCGGAGCACCTGGAGGAAACCCACTCCAACACGGGGAGAACATGCAAACTCCACACAGAAATGCCAACTGACCCAGCCGAGGCTCGAAGCAGCGACCTTCTTGCTGTGAGGCGATCGTGCTACCCACTGCGCCACCGTGAGGCCCCACATCTCTTTTAACTCTTTTAAAATATTGGCATTGGCTAAAAATCAACAGAAATTTGGCACCTGTTTATTTTATGCAAAAAGTTTAAATAAATAAATGACAATCTTTTTTTGTTTTGTTTTTTAATTTGGAAGAAATGTCATCAGTAGTTTACAGAGCAAAACAAATGAAGCTTTCCTCCAACACATAACTATAATGTTTTAAATCCAATTTCAAGTGGTCTCTTAATTATTAACCAATTCCCTAAGTTGTTCAAGAAATAGATTTTTAACAATAAGTGGCAAACCTGTAATAAAAGACCTGTTGTGAGCTGATGATTTTATTAAATTGTACATGCTTTGTTGAACCAATCTTATTGCATTAACTCATAGAAAAACTACATTACCCATGATGCTGTATGTAAAATACAATAATTTTACATTTGTGTAATTCACAGTGCTTTATGGGATTCTTCCTTAAAACATTCAACCAGACAGTTTTGTACCTTTGCCTTTTACTGTGATTTTTATATACTTTGTGTGAAATCAAAGGTTATAATGTTTTGGTTCAGGGCTAATCATACTATAAAGGTGCAGTAGGTGATTATGTTCAGAAACTTTTTTTGTTGTGCTGGTTGAAAGTCTCTTCACATTCCAATAGTAATGATTAAAGTAAATGATCTAAATGTATTTATATGTATTTTTATATTCTGGGTAAGGCATAAGACTAAAAAATGTTTATCCAATTAAAAATTGTTGTGCCGATAATTCCCATAATTCTGATGAGTAGCCCAAACTGCCTGTCAACAAATGTAGATTTGTAGAACTGCGCACCTCCGTTCACGCAGATCCGCTGTTTACGAGTGCCGCGGTCACGTGGACACGAGTGACAGTGATAAAAACAAATGCTCAAACAAAACTTTAAAATCCTGAAACAATATTGGAGTTACTTTTGCACACTAGAGGAAGGATGACACCATGGCTGAAGTATTTCTTTTAGACAGGTAATGTCCAGTTTAGAAAATATTTTAGTCACACAAAGCTGATGTAGATTTTATGATGTTGTTTTATTAATGGGTTATATGCACAGAAGTGTTGTACTGAAATCTTCCAGCGAAAGATTGATGTTTCATAAGGTACCTTTTACAGCATCAATAATATAGATTTTTATTTAGTTTAACAACAAAACATTAGTAAATAGCGCATTTCCGCCTAGCTTGCTTTACTCAGGTGAAGTTGGTTTTATATTCACATCATATTGGTTCATTTTTGGACAATGACAACTTGTGACGCACTTCCTATATTGTTTACCATGCCACTCTGAATATTCGGTCTGAAATAGCATGTAAGTATGGCTTAGTAATAAGTGTAATTCCTGCGCCCTGCCAGAGAAACACTAAGCATATGGTAGATGCTTTAGGACAGTGTGTGAGAGTGAGACCAGCGATCCTTGCATGCATGAAATATTGCACATTATGACAAGTTTTGCTTGCTAACTACACACATGCTAGATATAATACAGTTTTTCATTCAGAATTGTAGTATTATAAAGTACTGTAAATTTTTCTAACTGGCGGATGACATGATCTAATGGGTCTCTTTCATCTTTAATGTGCGCGTTTGCGATTTCAGGAGGCGTGGCTTTGGACGACAGGGGAGGGATTGTGTTTCAAACAATTATGCTAAACGGTTAGCATTTAGGCAGATCACCTACTGCACCATTAACAAAGAGGTTTTTTTTGTAAATATGAAAAACTAATGGAAAGGTGACTATTTAGCACTGCTGAAAAGGTGCACAGATATTAAAGTGCTCTTTTTGTACGCATTATGATATTTATGAAACTTATTATGATACCTCTAATTTTTTGGTGAGTTCATCTTTTTGAGCTTGAAGCTGCTTGGCGTTTTCAACTTCTTCTTTCAATCGCACCATTTCCTATGACAAACAAAGAAAGAGGCATTCTTTCATCTGGCAAAGCCAACAAAAATCTGCATAAAGGAAGCATGTAAAGATTAAATGATATCATGATCATAAAACATAAACCATACCTCTTCCTTTGCCCTCAGAGTGCACTCCAGCTCCTCTATTGTTTGGTTCAGCTCCGTTTTCTGGGACTTGATCACGTTGGTTTGACTACTTTGACTTTCCAATTCTGAAACCTGCAGATCACAAAAAAGTTTAGAAATTTACTTTACAATTCGCTAAAGACATGTCATTACATCTGGCTTCAATTAGTAGCATTAAAAATAATAATCTGCCTGCAACATTATTAAATTATTATTCATTTCCAATTTGGCAGGAAAATGTGACTCATTTGATTAAATTTGACTATAGACATCAGCATTTCAAACCAAAAAAACTTTTTTAATATGCAGCATTTTTGAGTGAGGTGAACATTAAGCAATTCTGCCAGTTTAATAAATGAAGATCTGATTAGATGTAGTGAAGCCCAGGATATGTCATAATCAAATGGTAAAGGTCAAGCATCTCCTACATACCCGTTTGTGTAGCCTTTCAGCCTCCTCCTGATAAGCAGCGAGCTGCTGTTTCCATTGTTTGACGTTGGCTGTGGACTCCAGCAGAGCAGCTGTGAGCTTAGCATTGTTGCTCTTTAGCGCTGCTAGCTCTGCCTCCCAGTGTTTGTTGGTAGTTGGGCTGCACAAAAAAACAACAACAATGTTACAATCAATGTCAAATGGCACATAACTGTCATTGATGGAATGAAAGACAAGTCCTTTAGCCAAAACAGCATAATGGCTAAAGCTGACGCTCCAGCTTCATTGGTTCACAAGACATTTCGATTCAGGATGATAATGGAGGAGAGGCTTTTCACTATTCTGAATACTGTTATTTATTATTTCTATAGCGCTTTTACAATGTAGATTGTGTCAAGGCAGCTTAACATAAAAACTGAACATTTAAACTGTCAGTCCAGTTTTTATTGTAGAAAAATGGCAACATCATTCAACATCATTCTCTATCTTTAATAGAGAATTCACAGCTACTTTTATGACAGGCCCCTTTAGGGTCACTTATTGTTGTACAACGCAGAAAGCCAATAGACATTAAGGCTATAATTTGATTAGTTATGAAAGTCGTGATCCAAGCTGTCTGTCATGGTTTCCACAATGGTAGAGCTACAGACCCTTATGATAGCTATGAAGTGTAATTTCATGTATAAAAATTCATTGACTTTGATATTGTCTGCATTTTGTTTAGTAGGCACTGTATTTGCGAGTAATATAAGACGTATAGACTACCAAAATATATGACATTTAATTAAATAAATTAGTAATAAATTATTATTTACTATTATTGTTTCAATCATTACTTTAAAAAAGCAATGATTAAATGTTATATTGAACTTGAATAAAATATTAAACTACCATTCAAAGGTTTGTGTTGAATAATATTTTTAAGGATAATTAATAAATTCGTATTTTTATTCACCAATGGTACTAAATTGACCAAAAGTGACCCTGTTCATTTGAATCTAGCACATTGCGCCGCTTAAATGTTAAAAATAAGAATGGAATAACACACAAATCATCATATAAAATGATTTCTGAAGGATCATATATGACAGTGTTTCTCAACCACGTTCCTAGAGGAACACCAGCTCTGCACATTTTCCATGTCTCCTTAACCAAACACACCTGATTCAGATCATCAGCTCATTAGCAGAGACTGAAAGACCTGGAATGGGCGTCATAGACAAAGGAGACATCCAAAACATGCAGTGTTGGTGGTCCTCCGGGAACGTGGTTGAGAAACACTGATATATGATGTGATCGTCAGTGATGTAGCCATTGTGGATCACTGGAGATCACTCCCTGTCATTCAACTGAACTACAACTCACATGATGCCCTGCACTCACACACCTGTTTCAGTTCACCTTCTGATTACACAGATGAAGGACATCATGATTACATGGACCATATATACACCACTCACACACATCCAGTGCTGAGTCTTGTTTCACTGTAGTGTACTTTTGTAATTGTTTTCATTGCCTTGCCGTGTTTTGACCCTTTGATTGTTTAAACTAAAAAACGTATTATTCAATTATAATGATATTTCACTAATATGATTTTACTGTATTCTTGACCAAACAAATGCAGCCTTGTTTAGCATAAGATTATTTTCACAAACCCAAGACTTTTGAAAATTAATATATGTTATTATACTAAACACTCTTGAAAATAAAGGTTCTTTGTTTGTATCTGTGGGTCTATGATGAAACTTTAACTTCTATGTCATCTATTACATAAATATGTTCTTCACACTAATTAACAATAGTTCTTTTAATAACTGATCCTTAAAGAATAACTTAATAATGAATGATAGCTTAAAATAAACATTTAAATAGAACATTTTTTATATACTTTTATATATTTTATATATATTTTTTTTATTTAGATTTCTGCTGTGTCTCCCATCTTAAAAAAGCAAATAAAACATGTAAAAGATTTGTTGTGATCTGAATGTAAATATGTGTCATTTTACCTTTTTGTGCCAGTTTTGACATAACTAGCTAGTTCTTTACATATAAATAAAAAGTGTGTTTATTTACACAAAATTTGAGAAATTTAACCAAAGTAAGTTATAAACTTTTCATCAAGACTCTAAGAATCATATCAACTTGGGCATCCATTTTCATCTTCAAAATATTTAACTTTGACAGTCCTAAAAATAAAGCGCCCACATCTGTGTTGAAGTGGACGTAGTAAGAATGTCAGTTTAACCGTGACTACAATTAGAGTCAGAACTAGACTTTTTAAATTGTCATTTTTATGTTTGACAAAGACTTGGATGCAATACAAGAGCAATTACCTCGATTATTACAAACTCTGTAATCCAAGCCATTTGCATACACATTACACTAAAACAAATGATTCATTGGATTTGCAAATTTTTTTAAGGTAAGTGGTTGCAAACAATTGATATGGGCTGAATTTAAACAAACAAATGAAATTTAATAATGTTCAACTTAATTTGTTTGTTTACATTTAGCCCATATAAATTGTTTGCAAACACTTACCTTGAAAAAATTAGTAAATCCAATAAATATATATTTGTTTAGTGTACAATAAAAAAAACTGATGGAACATGACAACTTGAAATATATCAAAATCAAATGTCAAAAAGACTCAAAGCCAAAAGTCAGAAGCTTCATCAGTTACATAATGACAAAACCATATTCCACCACCTCTCAGCGTCAGTCCATCTGTGTCCTCAATGCAGCGACAAAGAGAAATCAAGCATGAATTCACAACGTGCTCTCATCTAACACTGTCACAGAGCCAGCAAACGCATAACCAGCCCACGTCTCCAAACACTATGAGGAATCCCATCCGCTGCTTATCATCTAATCACACATGCCACCTCCTCTGCCTCCCGCTACACACACACACATACACACACACACACACACACACACACACTCCACCAGCGCAGCTCCACCACGTGCAGAGAAGCAGCAGCGAGTCCTCGGAGCTGACGCCTCCACTATGAAGAGCCGCCAATTCCCTTTCATCTCCCCAGCGCTGCCACCTCTGCTGCGGCTGACGCGATCACCGCCTCCCTCGACCCCGCACTCACAGACAACACCTCAGCCCACACGCACAACTCCTACTGAAACTGTGACACAACGGCTATAAAACAGCGCACACAAGGAGAATAATGCTCCTGAGCAGGAGAAAGAGAGCAGAGAAGAGGACCGTGGTGAAGTCTTAGAGCTCAATTTAAGCTAAGAGGAACCGACACTTCAGCCTGGTAAGTCAACATATGCACTCGCAGAAATAAAGAGACAAAAGTTGTGACTGGGGTGGTAACATTTCAAAAGGTATACATTTGTACACATTGATACATTGGTATCTTGAAGGTACACTTTTGTACCTAACAGATCCACACTGATATGTTAAAGGTACACTTTATGTTTGGTACTTCTTATTAGGTACTAATATGAAGCGTTAAGGTATAGACGTCTAGCTTTAAAATACCAATGTGGACCTGTTAGATACAAAAGTGTACCTTTTGAATAAAATACCATCCCAGTGACAGTTTTTGTACCTTTATTTCTGAGAGTGTGCTAAATATTATAATATTTTAGTATTTAATGTTTTGTTGAGATTAAATATGGAGTTATAAACTGTCATTTTTAAGAAATCTTAAAGAATATGGGAAAATGTTGAATGTGAAATTATGGACTTATCTTCACTTCTAGATTTATAGTAATTGTAAAACCTGAATGTCTCATTCTCAGTCTTTAAACTGTACTAATTATGTATTTTTATGATGTATGCATTGGTTTCATGTAATAAATTCATTTGAATTCAGGTCTTTAAGTGTCTCATTTCCATTTTGGATGCTTTAAAACTTATGAATGTCACTGCATTTTGTATGAAATATCACACCAAGTGAAGTTATTCTAATGGACTATCGTATAAAATAGTAAACATCTGAAGCGGATCAAAACCTTTCATCAAAGTTGTCCTAAAACTATTGAAGAACCCATTCTTGTCTTAGGAAAATGTTGAAAAAGTTCTCTGATCCACTTGAAAAGTTGACTACGGCAGACGCACAGAAGCACATGGCTGTCCTCATTGCGTAACTCCAGCTTAATGTCAGCGTGACTATCCTCAATGTGAATCATTAAACAATCTCCATCTGACCACTGCTCTGTTCAACAGCGCGGCAATCAACACGCCTCTCATTTCACTGCATCTCTGTCAGACGTTAAACACGTTTTCAATCCACCAGTATGATGGATTGTTTTCTATACGCCACGTAAAGTGCAGTCCGTAATGAAGTTTAAAGAGTATCGACTGCTGTAGCACACATTTTGTTGTACGTCTCATATTAACCCCCACTGTAAATGTGATTCACTACAGTGTGGCATCTGCCCAACCGGCCCTCAACGCTAACTCTAATGTACTGCATAAGACTGCGGGTGAGAGAATTACTGTTTGAAGAAATGCCTTCAATTCACTCTCCACATAATAAAAGCCAAAGCAGAACAAACACAGCATAATCTATGACCCAAAGATATGTTTTCCATCTTTATCAAAGCGACAGCACACTATTTCTTTTTTTAAGTCAGATCCTCTTTGAGAGAATTAATAGCTGTATTTTGTTTAAAATCAGCCTTAATGATAAACCTTTCGCTTTTGATTCATTTAAAGACACATTATTTATAACATCATGATAATCTGATAAATCTAAAAGGACAAGCTAGATTCGCTATAAATAGTTTTATCTGTTGCAGTGTTAAATTATTAGATTTTGGGCAAACATGCCAGACTATACATTGCTTGTTGTCTTTAATGACATGCATGATGTCACTGAGAAGGTGGAGCTGCACTGTAAAAAATGCCACACAATTCATTCATGTTGCCCCAACACAAATCGATTAAGTTATCCTAACAAATTTAAGTGGATTGAACATAAAACAATTAAGTTGTCCCAAACAAAAATCTCAAGAATTGTGTTGTTTCAGATCATTTTAAATAAGTAGTTTGAACAAGCATCAAAAATCATTTTTTGAGTGTAGTGACAGATTTAGAGAAACAAACGTGCACTACTTGTCTTGATAATAGTGGACAAAAAACTATCCTCCAATGCTTAGTTCCACCTAGTAGCACCAATAATATCTGTCATTTTGCTATGTTTATAAGCTGTCCATGGAATAATTTCTGTGCTCCTATTGGACAAAGTAGTAGATTAAACAGAATAAAAACAATAAATCTTTCTATTAGGTCTTGATTTCTAGTCCACTATAACACACTACACTAGACTACAACGAATTATCAAGACACCCAATGTCAGATGTATTGTGCCAAATTTGGGTTTATGTGGTGTGTAGTCTGAACCAAGCAAGGTTGGTAAATGCATGGTTAAAATTTCTAGAAGGTAAACTTCAGCAAACTGAGAAATTCAAGTGGAATAACATTTAATCAATGTTTTAAAGTTTTCTCAGAATTACAGAACCTTAGAAACACAACTTGATACAAAAAAGACTATAAAAAACGTCACAAGAGATGCAAAGATTTTCCCCAAACAAAACTCTCAGGGAAGATCAAAACATGACTAATAAAACAACATCACAAGAGTTCAGCTGACAGAAGTATGCATATCTGTTTAAATATATTAACAGAATTTCAAACAGAATTAGGGTTTGTTGCATTTTCAGCAGTGGTTCTCAACCAGGGGGGTTCAGCAAAGTTACACGAGGGGCTTAAATTACCTATAGGCTTACAAATTTGAAATCAAAACAAGACAAAAGCCGACATACGATTACAATTTCTTTATAATTTTTTTAGAGGGTTCCAGCAATCAGAAAAC
>CAIGQW010052735.1:1570557-1586117 GCA_903798125.1 Danio choprae | reverse complement strand
AGAGAGAGAGAGAGAGAGAGAGAGAGAGAGAGAGAGAGAGAGAGAGAAAGGAAAGCACTGCACAGAAGAAGCCTCCCACGCGCCAATGACTGTACAGCTCCTCATTAGGGCACAGTGTGTAGGTGTTCCCCAGCTCACAAACACAGGGGGTGGAAAAGAGCGAAAGAAAGGCAGAACAAGACCCCCAGAGACACAGGCAAGAAAATGAGGGATAGAAAGACCGGAAGAGAGAGAGAGAGAGAGAGAGAGAGAGAGAGAGAGAGAGAAATCCACCCACCTTGGCCAGATGATGCTCGGAGGAGAAACCCAGCCCATACACTGTGTTGGCACGGCTGTCGGCCCACTGGCCAAACTTTTGAGATGTCTTTGTGAAGGACATGTTTGGGGTGATAGTGCTGTTTATTATTGCCTGTGAGATGAGAAAGAAGAAAACAACTGCTCAGAAAAGCCTGTGAAACACACGTGTGCGCTACAAGGAACAATCTGGCCTTGAGGCAGAACAGGGTCTGAAACAGAAACAGTGGGTCAAAAGCAATACCAAGAAACGGTGTGATCTATTTCTTGCTATTGCTATCCCTCACTTGTAAATCGCTTTGGATTAAAGTGTCTGCTAAATGAATAAATGTAAATGATCTGTATGATCACAGATCCATTGGCCTTGGAGTTGGTCAGCTAAAATGTAGCCTTTGATATTTTTCATTGTTGCTATTGTTAACAAGTGTTCTTTTTCCTGTTGGGATTGAGTGGATTTGTATTCAAGTGTGTCTCATCTATAGATAGACTAGATGACTTTGGATTTATTTCAAGGCTGGTTGATTGTGGAAGAGACAATAAAGTGTAGGTGCATCGCTTGATTTAATTGATAACATCATTACCGTGACAGGAAATCAAAATAAAAAAAGAAAAGATTTTATCTTAATGATTTTGTTTTATTAGTAACAGCTCTATATTCTTTCTTATTATTGAATAAATATAATTTCACAGGCAGAAAATAGGGATCTTTCTGGTTAATTAGTCGTGTCTTGATCTCAGTTTCGGTAATCTGCATCTCATGCAGTATTTGTTCTTCAGGCCAGTCTCATTTTCATAAAAGCAGTTTGTTAGTTTAAATGTCTGCTGAAAAAAGCAGAATCTTTGTCTTAACAAATGATATAAAAATATCTAAAATATAAAATATATTGATAAAATTGATTGTTTACTATATGGAGGAGATTTATTCACTGCGTGATGAAGCCAGAATGAAGGCATATACTCATAAAACGTAAGATGTTATTGAAGCATAGACGAGTTTCTGACACATATAAGTTAAGCAATATCACACAAGTGCTGTTTTATTTAAATCTATTTTTTATTAAATAGCCAACCAAGGCACATTTGGAATATGGGCTTCAGTCTACATTTTGCTAAATGAAAAAACAAGTTGCCCCGTGTATGCTTTGTTGCATGTTTCAGATGACAAATCCGCTAGGGCGCTGTCTACATTTTTTTGTAAATCTGAAATACATTATTTTGGATATGTTTTGTACATTTCAGATCACACATCCTTCTTGCACACGTCCATGAGAAGGCGGGGATTGTTGTACAGATCACTATACAGCAGAACCATTCCCTAAAAAAAATCTAATAGTGTTTTCAAAAGCAAACTCTAAAATTATACTGTAATCATTCAGATTTACATTGATTTTACATTGGGTTTTTTTCTTTTGTTTATTTGAACCCAAGTGCTCTGCATCCCAAGTACAAAACTGTACAAAGTGAGCTACCGAGCAAACACCAGAACTGTTATCCATATGGAGATACATAGGTGAGGCAAAAGCATTCAACTACAAACCATAGACACCATTAAGTTGTTTTGTGGTATTTATCTAGTGTTGTACAGACAATTACAAGAATATAATCCTTTATTCATCAATAATATGTCCTTGTAAATATCATTAGTGTGAAACAGAACAAACTTTTTAGCTTTATACTACCCCGTAGCAATCATTTTAACTAGAAAATGCAGACGAATGTACAAGTACATTTTTGTGGTTTCACAATAATGTAAGCTGAAGTATATATTTCCAATGAGCCTGTGATGCAAATAGCACAAGTGTATATTGATATTTTATGCAGTAGTTTAGAAAATAAAAATTGATATTCGATTTCAACCACAATATTGTCTGTTATTGCAAAATTTTTCCGAATAGAAATTTTACATATAAAGCCACTCGAGTACTGTTGTGCATCTTTGATTAATTTGTTCGATCTCTGAATGAACCCATTTCGACAAATTGGGTGAATCAATGATTCAATGGGCTAGTCATATAAAGAGCTGTTCACTTGATTGAATGCTGAATGAGTCAAATGAATTCGAATGAACTGAATGAATAAAAAAATTTTGATTTACTTATTGTATTTTGAGATTAATCCGACTGAATAATTGCCACATTGTATAATGAATTAGGTTCAAAATGTCAATCACCTGACAGTCCTAAATTTAATAAAACATACTACAAGTAACAGGGGTTGTATTAAATATTGTGAATGTCTCTATTAAATTCTGCAGAAATACCTGGCTTCGCACTTTTATGGATTTAATGCAAGGAACCAGGATCAGTCATGGATCAAGTAAACAGCTTAAATGCTCTGTGAGAGGTTAAAAAAAAAATGTCTAAATGAGATGGTCAGAACTGGATGTTCACAAACACATAACTGTCTTCAGTACATCTCAAGATATTTCCTGCACTATAAGCCAGTCAAATGTTATTGATGAAATGACGACAGTCGCTGCCAGTGAATGTGTTTGTGTGGGTGTGAGAGCAAATAAGGAGGGAGGAAAGAGCGAGAAGGAGAAGAAGAGAGAGGGAAAAAAAGGTCCACAGTAAATGCTGCGCACATTCTGTGGAGCTCACAGTCATAAGAGATTCAGAAAATCATCAAAATCCTTCAAAGCAAATAATCCTATTCTTATTCAGTGCCGGTCTTTCAGTAAAAATAGCTACATTTCTAAAAAATTTGTATTTTTCGCCAGTTTCTTTCACTTGTTTTAAGCATTTTAGATTTATTTTCATCTATATCTTGTGCTGTACTTTTCCAAGATGGGGAATGTAAAACATGGAAGGGATGGATGCACAAAGCAGAACGATCCACGAAGGCTGCGTGGATAAAAGGCTTCAAGCGCTCTCATACTCCCACACACTTTCAGAACAAGGCCAATTGGCCACACACAAACGTGTAATTTCAAGCGAGAAAATTGACAGTGGGCTTCCACTGTCAGCTTCCCATGTGTGTGTTACACATGTTATACAATCGTTCCCTCAGAGAGGCTGTAGGGAAAACATGTTCCCTCTGTTCTATACTTCAGCATTCCTTAAGAAATCTGAGGTTAACCTAGGTTTGGAAAGTAAAAATACCATTCATTTTCAAATGCACATACACCTTTCAGTACAAATGAACAGTGAGCTCTAAGGTTGTTAAGGGACGGTACAGTATACTCCTCTTTGGAAGCCAGAACACATACAATGTTCATAAGCAGCGAATATCTGGTGACTACAAATAATCCTGAAGAGAAATGTACCGATCATGAAGTTGCTGTTACCATAGTAATGGGAATAGGAGCACCAGAGCTCAAAAGTGATAGTCCACATGTCCATAGTTAATTTTAGTTCTCAGTACTCTGAAACCAGCATTCAAGCAAGATGCGCAAATGCTCATAAATGGTTCAACTGTTCAGCAATAGTCAAAAAAAGATGTTTAAACCTTTTTCAGGCCAAATTTCTCCATAATATCTTAGAATGACAATTAGAACTGTAATTTAATGACACAATCTGACTAAATAAAGTCTTTGGGGTAATACTCAACCTATGCTCATGGAAAAACGGTGACACTTTTTTTAAACTGACATTATGCTGTTCATGGTCACGCACTTAGACACTGACACAATCAGTGGTAAATCTATGCTTTTAACATGCATTTAGTAAAAAAAAAACAATAAGACAAGCAAACACTGCAGCACCTAGAAATTACAGGATTAGTTCATTCATTCATTTTCTTTTTGGCTTCATTAATTGTCCCTTTATTAATCAGGGGTCGCCACAGCGGAATGAACCGCCAACTTATCCAGCATATGTTTCACCACCAGCTGTAACCCATCACTGGGAAACACCCATACACTCTCATTTAAAAACATACACTACGGACAATTTAGCTTACCCAATTCACATATAGCGCATGTCTTTGGACTTGTGGGGGAAACCGGAGCACCCGGAGGAAACCGGAGCACCCGGGGGAAACCTACGCGAACAAGGGGAGAACATGCAAACTCCACACAGAAATGCCAACTGACCAAGCCGAGGCTCAAACCAGCGACTTTCTTGCTGTGAGGCGACAGCGCTCCCCACTGCGCCACAGTGCAGGATTAGTTTACACACACACACAAAAAAAAATGTTAATAAATATGATATTAATGCCGTCCAGCCCCCTGAGACCTTTGTTCAGCTTTGGAACACAAATGAAAACATTTTAGATGAATCTGAAAGTAGTTTTTAAATTTTGTTTGCCACACAAAAGTGTTTTTGAAACTTTGTATGATTGCGGTTGAACCACTCAACACAGCAATGTTGTGAATAACAATGTTTTAACTATGGTTTTAGTCAAAATTAATAGTTTATACAACGCATCGAGATACAGGCAAGGAAGATTCGATAATAGTTTAGTAACAAACCATAACAGACTATGATGTATTGATGGTTTTCTGATGTCATTTTTTGTAGTAGTATACTATGGCCAGGAAGGCGAGACACGTGTGCAAGTACGGCAAGGGATGGGAAATGGGTGTGTGAATAAATAAAAATGCTCAAACTATTTTAAAAGTCTACATCTAGGCACATTCTGCTTATTACTGCTTATTACATTACTGTCACTGAATGTACAGTACAGTAGAGCCTCAGATCCCCCCCTGTAAAAAGCTCCATCTCTCTCGCTGAGCAGCAGAACACAATGCTGAACATGTCTTTATCACTTATTTGATCTTCGATACATTCAAGAAGCAAGTTTTCTTTGAGAAGGTGAAATTAAAGGTTCAGTTCATATATTTGACAGATTGTATTTAATGACAAAATTGTATACATGAAGTAAATTGAGGATGCAGTGAAATGTCATCGTTGGGCATTGTGATATTGTATTGAACCGGATTGGTGATGTGATAATCAGAATTGAACCGAACCAGTGTAGGTTCACACCTCTAGATTTGGTTCCTTATCTTGACTTTGAATGTCTTGGGACCTTCACAGTCTATAGGACAGGACATAATATCTATATTTGTGTACAGAAGATAAACAAAGGTGTCAGGGGGGTTATAACGACATGAGGGTGAGTAAATAATAATATCAGTAACAATAAAATAACAATAATTATAAAATTTTTCAATTTTGGGTGAAAAAACACACTAAAATTTATGAGCATCTTAGCAATTTGGGAAGCAACCGAACAAAAGTGTTTGCTAATCATGCTAGTGCTTTGCTAAAGTTTGCAAATCATCATCAGCATAACAAATGTTTACACTGTGCCTAAAATACAAATGAAGGTAAACCCAATGAAATGATAAGCATGTGTGTGTGTGGTATCAGTTCAGGACATTCAAAATTTTACTCTATCCATGCTCTTGTGTACTGTGAGCTGCTCAGCTAGCAGAACGCTTAGTAGCCTAGACTGGAGCTGGTATTTGTCTTTATTTTCAGATGCAGACGGTTTGGCTAATCAGAGTCCACGCAGGCTGCTATATAATCACTCACTTCAGGCTTGTAATTGCATGAGAACAGCTGAAAGTGGGTGGACAGCACAGAAGAACAGCACTGAGGCTAAAGTCTCTATTGTTGGAAGAAGCTGTCTGTTTCATGACATTTTTTTTTTTGCAGTCTGTTGGGGTTAAAAGGGGGGAGGGGTACCGCAATCATGGCCTAGCCGCTTACAATGTGAGTTTGTGTCCAGCACATGGCATTTGCTCTTTTAATTTCATGCCACCACCAAGGAATAAGAAAAGTTCATAGAAAACTAATCTATTCAGTTACAGTTCCATCAAAAATGAAGATGTATTGTCTCAAATGATATTCAGTTTCAAACACAGACTAACTGTTTCACTTCGTGTGCTCACACACATAAGTATAAAAGTAAGTGGACTTAAAAGTGTAGTGTGAATGCACCTTTGCAAAATTTCACCCCCGATTTTCATATGCTGACAGGTTTTGAGAAATTTCCAATAAATGCCTGAATTTGGATGCAAATCGGCACTTGTTCACGTGAGTGACAGTCACACAGCGTGAATGATCAAAGACGTTATCAGTGAGAATCACAGATGTGTCACCAATGCCTGTGAAATATTTGGCATGCTAAATATCTGAACTTGTCAGCGATTTAAAATCATGCTGTGTGAAAAGAGTTCTGACTCCTTCTCTCACTGCTTTACATTTAGAAGGACTCATCCAGTGCCCTAATCACTTCGAAGGGTTTATCTTCTAGATTGAGTGCTTTGAAGGGATGAAGGCTGTAGGGGTCAATAAAGCTATTTTTTTGGAATGCACTTCTGCACCATCTTAATGAGAGGATCAAGGAGGTGTGCCTTTGTCGCCCTTTTTGTCCACTAGTTGACACGTACAAAAATATGAGTAGATTGTGAGTAGACTTTGTTGTTATTATTTTTTATTACTATTGTTTATGCATACATGTGTGGATGTATATATGTATATACAGTATGTTTGTATGTATTTACAATACAAATTAATAAAATATTTTATTGATTTTATAATTACTTTATAATTTTATATAGATTACAGTAGTTTCCCATAGAAAAATACTATACATAAATTTATAAGTAAAGTCAAACTCTGAGCATCCAGTTGTCAGTCTGTGTGACAAGAAACAACTTCCCTGTGCAAAGGATCATGCTTGCCTAAAGTGTCCATCAGTTGTACCCTTCAAAATCCTTCATTCCGTAGAATCTTTCGAAGTGTCCAGTATTGAGCACTTCAGTTTGGAGCAACTCTTGAATATGGCGGTCATGTTTGTTTTCACTCCAAAGTACCCTTTGGAGGGTGATATATCCCATTTGGAATACACCATCTGTCTTTTTGGATGCTTTCTGATGTTTAGTCTGAGATGTACTGCAACAGGGTACCAGTTTTGTGCGGGAACTCAGATCCTGAGTTATTTTATTATCACTTTCACATGCGTTTGAGCTTGAGAGCCAGCCAGAGTTGTCGGTGATTCTTCCTATAGTAAATTCACACAATCTGAACACAGCAACTGGATGCTACCCTAGATAGTCAAGCAGTGTGAAAAACAGTGTGAACTCAGCATTAAATGGGGCCAAAAATAATGACACCAACTAATTTGTATTGTATGACTCACCAAGGATCGTAAGTTAAAGTAAAATAATGTTCTACTGAAAAAGAAAAACGCTTAAATATTAAATGATCTGGAAGTGTAAATTTGAACAGTAAATTTACATTTTGGGTGAACTATCCCTTTAAAAATATACTCACTATTTACTCACCCTCAAGTAATTATAAACCTTTATCAGTTTCTTTCTTCTGATAAACACAAAAGTAGATATTCTGAAAAATATCTTCTTTTTTATGTTCAACAGAAGAAAGAAACCCAAGCAGGTTTGTGACAAGTGAACGGTGAGTGAATGGTGACAGAACTTTCATTGCTGGATGGACTATCCCTTTAAGCTGCCCCTAACACTTGCCCTAACACCCCAAATTGCTGCCACTAACACCACAAATTGTTATTATTTACACTATGAGCAACATACAGAAACTTGACAAAATGTACTAAATTTTATGTTACATAGAGGTCACAGGGAGTCATTTTGAACCTGTTCATTTATATAAACCATTCAAATAAAACAATCTACTTAAAGTGGACTTGATTATAGAACGATTCGAAAACATTGATGCAGCGTTGATTGATGCTTCACTTTTTGAAAATGACCAAGCTATGCAATGTCGTGATACACAAATGTTTAGATCATTCTACTTTTAGTTTAGTTTGTTCTTAAGAAAAAGGCTTTAAGAAGAGAGCAAACTTAATAGAACTACATTTGATCAGATACCGTTGACTCGTCGAGTGGAGTTATATCCGAGATAATGTGAATGGCACTCGGCATATAGAGACCTTACAGCTGGCTCTTCTATTGCTTATTATAGGTCAACGAGGGTTCAGATAAGGACAAAGACAAAGTGACAAGTCCCTGTCATTTAAAGTGACAGGACCACAATCAGCCATGCCATACAAAAGTAAGGGCAGAATAAATTGCATTGGGGCAGAAAGGGAAAAGACAGACGTGCTCTTAAATATCATGTCAGGCTTTGCACGAACTCTTCAATCAATGTAGCATCCTGCTAATACCTTCAGCCACTGTGAGCCATAACTGAAATTCCCAGCAGGGCTCAGACTGGACTTAAGATCAGACTCTAATTACAGCTGCTGCATTGACCCCATTTTCATATTCCAGTCTCATAAGGAACAGTAACATTTATGGATCTAATAATGCTGCTACTTGCTTTGGAAAAAATAAAGAAGGCTATCAGAAGGCAAAAAGTGCTGAAAAATGCTTTGTTCCACACAATCGATTTGTGTTGGGATATGAAGGAAACCTTTTACTAATTTATTTGGATAGAGATAGAGCATAAAACAATTAAGCGGCTCTCCTTACAGAAAGAAGGTTGCTGGTTCGAGTCCCAGCTGGGCCAGTTGGCATTTCTGTGTAGAGTTTGCATGTTCTCCCTGTGTTGGAGTGGGTTTTCCCCCACAGTCCAAAAACATGCACTATAGGTGAAATGGGTAAGCTAAATTGTTCGTAGTGTATGTGGGTGAATGAGAGTGTATGGGTGTTTCCCAGTGATGGGTTGCAGCTGGAAGGGCATCCGCTGCGTAAAACATATGCTGGATATTTTAGCAGTTCATTCTGCTATTCTGTGGTGACCACTGATTAATAAAGGGACTAAGCCGAAAAGAAAATGAATGAATGAATAAAACAATTTCCCAAAAAAACTCAAGAATTGTGTTGTTTCAGCTCATGTTTTTAAATAAGTAGTTTCAACAAACAACAAACATAATTTTTTGACTGTATGAGCAATGAATTTTAGATGATACTTTAGATGAAATGTAATTCTGAAAATATCCTAAAATGCCATTATTGGTTTTTGGTCATGTTGACAGGTGTCTAAATACAGTCATGATCATTGTTATAAAAAACTAAAATAATTAAATACTGTGTTTAAGAGTTCATGGAGGAAACAGATACAATTTGTGTGTCCACCATAAAAAGGAATTCTATCAGTCCTACGCACACAAGTTCTTACAATGTACTTTTTGTATTCACATTGGTTTCATGTGCTTTAGAAACCATTATCCAAATATTGCTTTTATGTGCAAGTTGTAGTAAAGCATTCTATTCTACCATTTAGCACATATTTGTATATATTTAGTTTAGCTTAGTTTAGTTCAGTTTAGTAATGTTTTTTTTTCAGCATTTTGGGATGCACTACTTGCATCACAGCTTGTTTTTCCAATAAATAATCTGAAACTTTATTTATTTAAAATGTTATATTGACATTAGTCAAACATAAAATACGGGCAACACAGTAGCTCAGTGGTTAGCACTGTTGCCTCACAGCAAGAAGGTCGCTGGCTCGAGTCCCAGCTGGGTCAGTTGGCATTTCTGTGAGGAGTTTGCATGTTCTCCCCGTGTTGGTGTGTGTTTTCTGCGGGTGCTCCAGTCAAAAGACACGGGGTATAGGTGAATTGAATAAACTAATTTAGCCGTAGTGTATGTGTGTAAATGAGTGTGTATGGATGTTTCCCAGTACTTGGTTGCATCTGGAAGGGCATCCGCTCTCTGTGTAAAACATATGCTGGATAAGTTGGCGGTTTATTCTGCTGTGGCGACCCCTGATGAATAAAGGGACTAAGTCGAAGGAAATTAATATATATGTTATAATAATAACAACAAATTTCTCATACTTCGAATGCATGTGTGCACTTAATCGCTTATTAAGATTTATTTTTGGCCTTTTTGCGTTTATTAAGTGGATAGGACAGTGGTATAGACAGGAAGCGAAGTTGGAGAGAGAGAGGGGGTAGGGACGGGAAATGTCCTCGAGCCGGGATTCGAACACGGGACGCCCTGAAGTGCTACTGCACCACATGTCAGCACGCTAACCACTAGGCTATTGCGCCGACTTATTAGCCTTATTAACCTTGACACACAGTGATGAGGCTATTCTTAACAAGTTTTTTTTTAATATGTTTCATATTTCACATGCTCATCACAGAAGACATATATTTTTAACATATTGAATAAATCAATAGATCTAGACATAAAGATTAACAAGCATCATGGCGTTATAGCATGACCTTATGGTCTACACTAAACTCACTAAAGAACAAACAGGATCAGCAGCAGAACAAACAGTGTGTGGCTGTAGAAGTCAACAGTCACAGTGCAAAGTGCACCGGCTCACATGTTATTTCGGTCTCTGAAACCAAAAGCTGAGAGGGAGGGCTGAGCATCCTAACTCACCAGCACATTCAAACATACTGCCAGAGCTATTTTAATTCCTCCTCTGCTCCAGCTGAGGAACCAACGGGATTGGGATCTGACTGCACATGATACACTCCATATGATTGGCTTTCAAATGTTTTCAAGATGTTGGTGTAGAATTTGAAATGACTGATTTGTAGTGTGTGTGATTTTTGGGCCAACTAAAAAAACGTAATGTTTGTAATTTAATGTACAAAACCATATGACGGATTTCTACACTTCATTTTTAGGATAAGAAGGATTTTGTACAATTACACCAACTACACCAAAATATGTGTGTGAAAATATATAATGAAAGTGTATACAGTCTATGGACTTACTTTAGCAGAAGTCGATATGCTACTACTGTCTACTGATGATTTCTGGAATATCGGGCCATTATATACTCAGTATAAGGTTGCACAGCAGTGACCAATTGGAGTGCATGCTGCTCTCCACAGGGAAAGTGGGCTAATCCACTTCTGTCTGAGGGACCATGTTTGATAGCAGTTTCTAGCAGGTCGGTTCTGTGCACACTCAACTCTCTTGAGCACAAAAGGTTCCTGTTAATTCAGCTGAATGCATCAAATTATATACCTTTTGTGGACCAATGACAATTTCCACCATAATTTGAGACAAACTTCTTATAGGGGGTACTTCCCTTTGCAGTCACTTATGCTTGCAGTCTTATTTTGCAGTGATTAATTAGAGCCATTTGGGTTCCACAACCCTTCAGTCAACAATTTTCAAAGGAAGCATATGAAGAATGTTTATAATTGCCCTATTATGCTATTTTAAAGGGACTGTTCAACAAAAATTTTTAATTCTGTCAATATTTATGCACCCTTGTGTCGTTCCAAACTCCGGAGACTTTCATTCATCTTCGAAACATTGAGATATTTTGGATGAAAAAAAGTACCAAAATCATCATCAAAACTGTCCATGTGTCTTCAGTGGTTCAATTGGAATATTATGAAGCTACGAGAATACATTTGTGCGCACATAAAACAAAAATAACAACCGTATTCCAGTTTCTTTGTGAATGCGCACCCTATACTGACACTGAGAAGAAACTGTTGAATTATTAACTCATAATTTTTGTTTAATGTGCACACAAAAGTTCTCTGTCTCATATTTTTGTGTTATTCGCAGATGATGTGGTTCTGTTGGCTTCATCGAACATGGATCTTCAGCATGCACTGGGGCGGTTTGCTGCCGAGTGTGACGCGGCTGGGATGAGAATCAACACCTCCAAGTCCGAGGCCATGATGCTCCACTGGAAAAAGGTGGTTTGCCATCTCCAGGTTGGGGGAAAGTCCTTTCCCCAGGTGGAGGAGTTTAAGTATCTTGGGGTTTTGTTCACGAGTGAGGGAAAGATGGAACATAAGATTGACAGGCGGATTGGTGCATCGGCTGCAATCGATGTGGTCGATGTTCTGGTCCGTTGTGGTAAAGAAGAAGCTGAGCCGAAAGGCAAAGCTCTCGATTTACCGGTCAATCTACATTCCTACTCTCACCTATGGTCATGAGCTTTGGGTCATGACCGAAAGGACAAGATCTCGGGTACAGGCGGCCGAAATGGGTTTCCTTCGCAGGGTGGCAGGGCGCACCCTTATAGATAGAGTGAGGAGCTCTGTCACCCGGGAGGAGCTCGGAGTAGAGCCGCTGCTCCTCCACATCGAGAGAAGTCAGCTGAGGTGGCTCGGGCATCTGTTTCGGATGCCTCCTGGACGCCTACCTAGGGAGGTCTTCCAGGCATGTCCCACCGGGAAGAGGCCCCGGGGAAGACCCAGGACATGCTGGAGGGACTATGTCTCTCGGCTGGCCTGGGAACGCCTCGGGATCCCCCCGGAGGAGCTGGAGGAAGTGTCTGGGAAGAGGAAAGTCTGGGGTTCTCTCCTAAGACTGCTGCCCCCGCGACCCGGCCCCGGAAAAGCGGTTGAAAATGAATGAATGAATGAATGCACACAAAAGCATTCACATAGCTTAAATACTCCAACTGAACCACTGAAAACTCATGGTCTGTTTTTAGGATGTTTGTGTGTGTGAGTGTGTGTGTGTGTTTTTTCTAGATTTTCAATGAGTCAGGGCCGTTGCTGAATGTGGAAGATGAGGGAGCTCTCAGATTTCATCTAAAATATCTTAATTTGTATTCCGAAGAATGTCTCAGGTGTTTGGAACAACATGAGAGTAATTAATAACATATTAGTTTTTTTTAGGCTGAATTATCCCTTTAAAGCTTCATTATTTTATTTTGGAAGTTTCCTACAATGTTTGCTTTTACATATTTCAAGTAACCTGACAATCAGTTAGTTTGAAGAATAAATGTTATTGTTTTGAAACTTCTTCTTATACCGTGAGGTTACTCTGCTCTGATTGAACTGCTGTAATTAGTCTACATTTTACAGAGCGAGTCAGAAACCAAACGCCTATTATCATATCTGAATTTCAGCTCTGAAGGTTTCCTTTCCCCTCAGAGACTGTGCTCACTGTACTCGTTTTGCCATATCAATTTAAGCCCTAATCTGATGATAAAACTTTAGAAGAACTAGTTGATCAAACAACTTCCATCCTAAGGGAAGCCCAAGCACAATCTGGGTAGGTCATTTATCATTGGTAAGCAAAAGAATAATAACCAATCACACATTTCTGTTGAGCGTATAAATGCAATGGCCAATCAGAGGCAATTAGATTAGCCACGGCTGAAAACGACAGAGTTTTGTTAAGATTCATTTGACAGCTTCAGTAATTATAATGGGAGTTGCTGTGAAAGTGCATGCTAGAATAAATGCTGTTTTAACCAAAGGCAGTACTTGAGAATCAAAGTAGAAATGTTTCTTCTGCCACCAATGAAGACCACAGGCTGGCACTGTGCAAATTTATTATGTAGATCAGTAATGGAAGCGAAAGTGAAATTACTGATGATTCATTTTTGCAATTCAGAATCAATTCTTTCTTTCTTTTAGGAGACAATAACTTTATTAGTTGTGCACTTTAATTTTTAAAACTTTTGCAGACCTTTCGCATTCACAAATAGCTACATTACACACAGAATTAAAAAAAAAACATAATCTGGAAAGTTTTCCAGCGAATTGTGCAAGGCTCTTTGTGGAACCATAGATGCTAGTAAATCAGCAAACATCCATCCACATCAGTAAAAAAGCACCAAGTTACCTTCGATCCATCCAAGCTGATGATCCTGTACACGTTCCTGGTACTGTCGTAGAAGTAAGATACAGTGACCGCATGTTTGCTGGTGGGCATCCAGTTTTTCTTAGTGCTGGGGTCTATCTGGAAGACATGTGCCCGGGTGCTGTAGATGGGCTGCTCCCTGAAAGGCAGGAAGAAAAAGTGGTGAACCTCTTTGTGCCTGAGCACCGTCGTCTCTCCGACTCCCCCGGGTGCATTGGACCGTCCCGGCAGACGGATCACCATTTCTTCATCCTCCATCTTGCCGCTGGTCACCACTGCTTGAGCCCAGGTAGAAACCTGGGTCCTGCCTAACCAGTCAGACACATTGGTGCACTGCTACAAGCACAAGGCGACCATTCAACGCCCTGCTGATATGGAAATGCCAGCTGTTTAGCTGGGGCCATGTGGGATGGACACTAAATATAGTCAGGGACGCAGTTCTCCCACCCCTACTGACCTGATCTTTGCTGTTGAAAGTGCGTCCACACACAGGTTGGACCACACTAAGAGGTTTTTAGAGCTCTTCGCCCACACAGTCTGGTTTGATCTGATAATCTCACATAGACTAAGGTATCATACATACTAGATAAACTATGAAAACAACTACTTTGCGATTTAGTTCGGTTCAGCCTAAGATTGTTTATGGAATGAAAAAAAAACACTCCAGCCATGTTTTCAATTCCAATAATGACACTAAAGTTAACAATACACTTTTAAAGGGACAGTTCACACACACAAAAAATGATGTGACATCATGTTTACCCTCATGTTGTTCCAAACCTTTATAACAGAAATTCTTCTATGAAAAAAAAAAAAAAAAAATTATTATATATATATAACTATATAAACTACCGCACAAATATAACTCTTTGAACCTGCCCCTTTTAGGCTTTGATTCTAATTGTGCCAGTTTGGTGACTGTTGCTTTAAATTCAAATGAAATTGTGCTCCAATCCCTCTTTTCAAAATAGGGCAGAGCTACAAATGCCTGTGTGATCATAAAAAATGTCATTCTTAATTTTTGACCATTAAAAGCTGGTTATATTCACAGACTGTTGCTACATAACTGTGTTTAAACCCCTTATAAAAGTAATTTTTACTTAATAGGTCCCATTTAAAGAATTAATCATTCTGGAGGCTGCTCTCGGTTAAAAACGTTTTTTTGAGCGATATCCTTACCTTGAGCTAAAAAAGAAGAAAAAACTGAAAATCATGTGGACCACAAGCAGGTTGGAATAATCACTGTTGAATAATAGGCAATCATCGCTGACGAGAACAAAAGAACACTGGAAACCCAGTCAGATGAGCCGTCTCGCTCTGAACCTTTCTCATTCTCCTCAACACAATTACACATTTACCCTCTTTCCAATGGATACCTACTGTACTTGTCATCAGTAATTCATCAGCAATTATCACAGAGCCAAGGCTGAACGGTAAAACTTTTCAGAAAGATTCAATCTGTGCCACTAGTTCATGCAAGGTAGCCTACCACTAACTAACGGTGAACATTTTTTTAACATTGAAAGGTGAGACTGATTATTTTTAGAGTAAAAATGTATGCTTTTTTTATACTGATCATAAACATAAATTGCAATTAATGTTCTTACCATATTTATTTTAGCAAGTGGATTTGTTTTAAAGTGGAAATGTTTTGGTTTGAGGCCTCACAGTGGCGCAGTGGGTAGCACGTTCACCTCACAGCAAGAAGGTCGCTGGTTCGAGCCTCGGCTGGGTCAGTTGGCGTTTCTGTGTGGAGTTTGCATGTTCTCCCTGTGTTGGCGTGGGTTTCCTCCGGGTGCTC
>CAIGQW010052735.1:1531952-1556270 GCA_903798125.1 Danio choprae | reverse complement strand
ACTGCTGAAGGAAACTGACACTACGGTGGCTTGAATCATGCTGTCCCTCTTGGTCATGGCCGTGTTCACTGAGTGTCATGTTACAGGGGACACCGCCGCGGTTTCACGCAAGCTTTTCTGTTCAGGACATGGTTAACAATGTGCTACTGTTCAAATGTTGACAGGGGAAATCACATATACAGGAAAATATTCTTAACTCGGGGTTAAGGAAACGGGGACACCTGGTACTCTTTTTTTAAGTACGCAACCTTGGGCTCAAGAATATTTGTAATCTATTTAGAGCAGGCGCTGAGTAAGGCAAACTGCGCTCAACGAGACATGATCCCAACACGTAGCTGCACTCTCCAAGACTGGTTTTTATTTTAAATAACGCCACCATTTCTCGATTATGGACCGTGCTGTGAAAGGGGAATGTGAGGGGGCAGAGCCAGAGATGGAGGAATTGCGGGACGTGGGCTCGGGAATAATGGATATGGGCGACGAGGAGGAGATTGAGGAACTTCATAAAAGGTAGTTTTCTCACGCTTGCTTTCTAGTTATAACGTTTTGGGATCAAAGATGTTTCTACACTGCTCTTCTTCAAACAAATGACATTTATTCACCTTTTGTTTAGTTAGTTTGTGTTGAACTTAAACAATAAAGCAATTACAAAAAGTATTGTTTTGCATATAACTTTTTTTTTAAAAACATGAAGCATATTTAATAAAATATATGATTGATTATTTCTAGAATGCATGACTGACAGCATTTATTTTTTATTTTTGCCAAGTTGCAAAAAAAATTGTGACGTCATGATTTGATGGCATCATTAGATAACCAAGATTCAACACTATATTGTGTGGTATAATTGTTTTATTGTTTCTTTGGAATAAGAAAATGTTAGCCTAAGATATACACATGACGTTTTATATATATATGAAATTAAATGTATTTAAATATTTTATAAATGTGCATTTTGTGTAAATTTCTTAAATTTTCTTGTGTAAAATTTTTCTCGAAGATTTAACATTTAATGTGTTGTGTAAAGATTTCTTTTAAATTATAGCCTACATACCATTGGTAAAAATAATAGACATCACTTTTTATGGTCATGTAGTTTTGCTTTTAAATAGAACATTGAATTGCTGATTAGTTATACATTTTATTAACTAGTAATTTATTATTTATTAAATTAATAAGATATAATATTATCTTAAGTTGTAGACCTTATTAGCATAAGTAGTGTATTGGTATAGGCTACAAAACGTATCAGTTAGGTAAGTAGTAGGTAAAAACTAATAACGGTGTACTGTCATAAGTTAAGCATTATTAATGAACAGTGGAACCACTGGAATTAGTAACATGAGTGTACTGCTAAGAATCTCCTTTCAGGCTGCTGAGTTATTTGACTGGACAGCTTTTACCTCTTATGTTGTATTTGAGAAAAGAAATGCATGCCTTTTTATAGTTTAAATAACTTCAAAATTTACAAAAAGAATAAAAAATAAAAATGGCTTATTTTAAACAAGTTGATAAAATATATTAAGCAATAAAATGGGTATGATGAGTATTGTGTAATTATTAACATTTTTAATAATCTGAATGACTTATTTTACTGTTGGTAATTCACTTTCAAGTCTATAATAAGAAGATATTCTAGCTTCTGCCTTTAGTAGTAATGTTTATCCTGTTAACGGTTAAAGCTTACTAGATACACTACGTGGCTATGGCATTTTCATTATTGTATAATTATTCCTTTTTTATCAATTAAATTACTATTGGTAAATCGGTAGAATCTGTAAATTGGTAGTAATTTTTAACCTTTTTAAGGGAAAAGCTTACTAAACATACAAAGATACAATATGTGACTATGGCATTATAAATTACTTTTCTAAATTATGTTTTTGGTTAGTTTAAAGGAAGCTGTGCAAGATCCATCTGTGAAACCTAAACTGCAGTGTCTGATGGTGGACCCGTCCTTCTCCATGGTGACAGTACAGAGCGAGGACAGTGGGATCGTATGGGAGACTGCTTCTAGCAGATGCTCTACTCCATGGGCTTCAGAGGGTAGCTCGCCATCTGAACAGTACAGCCTAGAAGGTTCTGGCACACAGGGAAATATTGTAATTATAATGGATGAAGACAGAATTAAGAGGAAGAAAACAAGCAGCAGAGGCAAGCTGGGTGAAAGGTTTAAAAAGTCGGGCTCCAAAGTGCCAAAAAGTCGAGTGGGTGAGGAAAGACCTGCAATGATAGAGGTGGCTGTACCAAATATCAGGTCTGAAAGTAGTGAGGATGATCTCTCTGCTGTTAGCAAAGATCAAGATCTCTTTAGTTTGATATCGGAGGGTTTTGAAATACTAAATATTGTTGTACCTTCAAAGCTTGCTACAGTAGATGAGGAAGATAGCACTGAACTGGCAGAAAATTTGGCCTACTTGGATAATACCCCAAAGATCAAATCCAAACCTAAGCACGAGCCTTTAGGAGCAAATGGTTATTGTGTGAGCACAGAAGCTGAGGAAACAAAGCAAAATGAAAGCTTGAATGATTCATCCCAGATCTCAGATGATAAACAATCTAAAAAGGATGAAACTCAAATGGACTACCTTGAAAAATTCACACTGTTAGATGAGCAGGCACCTAGTGATGGAGCTGCACTGACAGAAAATATTGTAGCAGAATGGACTGTTCAGCCAGAGGAACCACAGGTGAATCAGAAAGAATCAAAAGCAGATGAGGCCATTGAGGAGGATTCTTTTGTGATCATCAGTGATGTTGAAATCGCAGGTGAACATCTTGATGAAGTCTTCTATGGAAATAAGTCTAATGCAGAGCCTGTGGCGCCTCAAGAACATGGGCGAATCACAAGACAGAGCTCTAAATCTCTAAAAGAAAGTGGATCAGTCTTATTTGGGAGTCAGGAATGTATTCTCACACCAGTTTACCTCCCAACCGGACCACCAAAGATCATAGATCCCGTCCTTCTTGAGGAACCACGAGCAATGTCCTTCCATTACTCAGACCTTTATGAGGACGCAATAGGAGACCGGAAGAAAGAAGATGACGTCTCTGATACGGAGAGTGTAGTTTCTGAGAGATCCTTTAAAAGGAGATACTCTGACTCAGATGACGGAGATGGATATTTGGAGAAATTCACATTGAAAGATGAAACACCAGCAGCTGTGCGTGTACCTGAGGACCGAGGGGAGGTAGATGGGGGGATATTAGTATGGCCACAAAGTAAGTTTGAACTCACCGGATGTTTGGAAAAAGCACAAGAAGAAAGTGATGAAGTAACTGTTGAACAACCATGTGTACAAGATAAAAATGAAAGTGAAGTGAAGTGTGAGTCCACTGGCTGTTGTTCAAATGGACACTGTGGTCCAGAAATTCACCCAAAGGTGGAAGTGATCATTAGAGAAAAAGTCACATTGAATGATTTGGTTGCAAAGCATAGTAGGGAAGATATCAAGCAATGTGATATCACTGTCAAAATCAAAGACAGTATCACAACTAAAAGTGAGTCTGATAACAAACAACCTCCTCAGGTGGTTGAGCCTAAAAACAAAATTAAAGAAGAACATGATAGACAAAAACAAAAAGGTCTGACTGCTCGTACTGAAGTACCAGTGAGTTTAGAGCATGAGGATGTTAGTAAAACTAAGGATGAATTTAAAATTCTTTCTTTAACAAAGAGCTCAGAGAATACACAGGCTGATATACCACATGAAGTTGAAAAAATTGGGGTCTCTAAGACCAGCATAGGTAAAAATGAAGCACTCGATGTCATTGCTGACATTCAGAAAATGAATATCATTACAAATTTTGACAAAGGAGAGAAAGATGAAACGCAGAGCAAAATTCTAGACAAAGATATAATTCAAAGGGTTGATAAAGGCATCACTGAAATAGTAAAAAGCGAAGCACCAGGAATACTTGCTCAAGAGGTTATCAGTACAAAAGAAACACCATTAGATAAAACAGAGCGTCAAAAAGCTAAAGAACTACCAAGAGTGGAGAAAGAGGACAAATCTTTGAAAGAAACTTCTGAGGCTTCTGGAGCCAAACATTCTGCAAAATCTATGGAAAAAGGTTCTCAAGTCCATCAAAAAGAAAAAGCACTTGCTGTAGTTGAGGAGAAAGTAAGTGAAGGATTAATACCCAAGTCAGAGAAACAAGAGGAAGTAATTGACAGTATTGGTGTGGTGCAACAGGCCAAGGTCCATAGCAGTAGTACAGAAGTGTTTGCAGGAACTAAAATTAAGCCAGAGTCTGAAATTACTGCAATTCTCAGAGCATCAGAGCAATCACATTCAAGTAAAATAGTCACAGCAAACACTGAGCTTCAGACTAAACCTGAGATTACAAATGAGAAGAAAATGCCTTCAGAACTACAAAAGGATTCCAGCTCAGCAAACAATAAAGCCAAAGAGGACATTTATGTAGAAAGACCAACAGCGGAGGCACCAATCCTAAAACAAGGTATGGAAAAGCAAAAGGAACTTATTCACATACCTGAGATTGAACCTGAGGTCACAGAAAAGCATGAAAAAGTTGAGGAAATCAAGGTAGATGTTGTAGAGGACTCGAACAAGAAGGCACAAACCACACAAGAGCCTGTTCAGGTGGAGATACCTTCTGATAGCAGAGTAACAGCTGAGGTTAAAGACATAGTTGAGTCAAGGCAAGAATGTAGCTTGTTGGTTATTGAAAAGGAGGCATCTGCTCCAGAAGGCACAGAGAAAATGAGTAAAACAGCAGATGTAGAGGACTCTTCAAAAGTAAGACTGTCATCTGTTGTACCAACAAAGGAGGTACAGTTAGAAGAACATAGTAAAATAAATGATGTTACCACAGAGATATCTGTAAAGGAGAATTCTGAGAATCAGATTTTACCTCTAGTATCAACATTAGAGAAAGGAAAGAAACCTCAGATTGATGTACAGATTGAAGATATAACAGATTTACCAGAACCGCTCTCACCACCTCCACAAGTTGATGAAAAAAACTCCTCAGCGATGAGGGTTTCACCTTTAGAGCCAGAAGATAGTGACAAAGCTTATGAAGATATACATGCAGGAGGAATGCGCCTAAGTAGGAATAAAGGTGTCTTTTCACAATTGCGAAGCTACACGCCTCAAGAGGACCTCTCGGCTTTGAGCTGCAACCTGGATGTGCAGCGGGACATTGCAGAGGAGCTTGATTACGAGATGATCGATGAACAAGAGGCAAGACAGTCTGAACAAGCTAGAGCTGAGGATGGGAAAATTTGCATGTCAGATCAAGCTCTGGAGATGGGCTTTGAATTTGTTGAGGATTTAGACAGTGCCCAGTTGGTGGATGAACGTGAAGAGGATGTTGAAATTCAACCAATGGATGCATTCTGCCTTGATTGCCATTGTCCAATACTGCTGAGCGAGGCTGAGCATCAAAATCATAAGGTGGCTTCTCTGGACGAGGCCTTTGACAGTATGAAGGTAAGTTAAGTTCCCTGTACTTTAAGAGTGCTAAGACATGATTTCCTGGCATTAACTTGACATCTGATCTTCTCTCAGCTGGCCTGTCTGGAGAGCTTAAGTTATGAAGTCACTGAATGCTCAAGTGTTTTGTGCAGAAGGACATGCAAATGATAAAAGCACACAATCGGCTGTAAAACAAATGAATATTTGTTGATTTATAAGAGAATGTCTGGGTGTAAATCAGGTAGAGACAGTGGGGGATTGTTTACTTTTATTGGCCTTTGACAGCATTCATAACGGATGAGTCAGAACTGTCTGACTCATGGCAAGGCAAGCGCTGAAATGCCCCTCGCTGAAAGTAGACAGCTGTTTCCATGATTCATCTGCAGTTTATTCCAAAGGACTGCGCCAATGTGAACTGACATTTGCAAGCAAATACAAACGAGAAATTAAAAATATATTTTGCAGGTATGAAGGAAATAGAAATTTGTGCTTAGATTTATATGTGCGTTTTACCTCAAAATGTTTCTTGATTTCTGTCTAATGTAATGTTCCATGTGATTTTGTTTTCAGAAAAGGCTGAGTGAACTGATATCAGCTTTGCAATCAAGGTCAGAAAATATCGAAGACTTTGTTTCTGAGCTTGAGGTGGCATACAACACAGTGGAGGTAGGAGCACACACAACACAACAGTTTGTAGTTCTTACTTGGTAGACTAAAACAATCCAATAGAGACTTGCATGTAGGATATTTGAGTGCGTAGAGTATATTATCCGTCTGTCTGTCTGTCTGTCTGTCTGTCTGTCTGTCCCTAACAAAAAAAACTAACAACTATGTCAGGACTTGCTAACATGATTAATCATACTACAACTTGGTAAAACAAGCTAAGTGCTTAAACTAGGTACATGTTAGCAATGTGCTAAAGCATGTTTGAAACATGCTGACTCATGCTAGTAACTTGTTAAATTTGCTAGCAAAATGCTATTTATTGATTTGCTAGCATTGTGTTAAAACATGCCATAGTACCATGTTAATTCATGTTAGTAACATGTTAAATAGGGTGATCAGATGTCCCCATTTTCAGGGTACAAGTCCCCATTTTTTGTGTAGTTTTTTGCCCCCAGAATTGTTAATATTTTTACAGAATGTTCAAAACGTATAATTAAAACCATATTATAATGATTCTTTTTATCAGCACAGGGCACTGCATGCAGTTTTGTTGCATGCCACTATGAAGAAACTAGAGCAGGGCACTACCATCATCAACAATTACACCTGCAATAATATGCTCAAACAAAACAAGCATAACAGGTTACATTTTTTGCATATTTTGGTAATGTGAAAGTGAATTTACAACATAAAATGAAAAACTTGCCATTAATTAATTCTACTATAAATAGAGCAGTGGCAAAAAATAACCTTTGAGAAATCGATTCTGAGATTTTCAAAATTCATCACTATTCTATCTTGTAGTAGGTCTAGGTTTTTAGTTTTTAACAGCACAACTCAAGGCTAGTTTTTAACTATACACTCAAATGCCCACAAGGGAGAGGACCTGTGTGTTCAAAGTCATCTAAGTTGCCTTTTATGTCACAAGATTAATATAAACACAGCTCACTATTAATTAACTATTAATTAATTAACCTACTTACTTACCTACCTACTTATTTACCTACCTACCTACCTACCTACTTACTTACTTACTTACTTACTTACCTACCTACCTAATTACTTACTTACCTACCTACTTACCTACCTACCTACCTACCTAATTACTTGCTTACCTACCTACTTACCTACCTACCTACCTACCTACCTACTTACTTACTTACCTACCTACATAATTACTTACTTACCTACCTACTTACTTACTTACCTTCTTACCTACTTACTTACCTACCTACCTACCTACTTACTTACCTACCTACCTACTTACTTACTTCACCCTAACTTTAACTTGGCTGTTATAGCTTCAAGTTATGACTTTGTTTGTTTGTTCATGTTAAAATGTAAAAGAAAACATAAAATCACTGCTCCATAAAATGTGTAGCAATGTCCTGGCAGGCACCCCAAATATCTTAACTTTGTGGAGGTGACTTTTAAAACTCCTAGAAATCCAGAGCAAGAGTTTTGTAGTGCTTGCGCTAGTGCACTGTCAGCGTGGGGATGCTATTAAGCTGGAAAAGGTTATTGGTAACTTATGTGTAGCATTATTGTGCTTATCCCACAGGAAAACTTTAATGATTGTGAGAAGACCATAAAGGAACACAATAAGGAGGAGCTAAAGCTAGTGATGGATAAGTATAATGAGATGTCCCAGGCCATGGAGGAGCAGAAAAAGGCCAGACTGGAGCAGTTGTATGACCAGATTGTGTCGTTCCAGGAGAATATCGACAAGGCCAAGGAGACTTTGGAGATAACAGCCAAGGAGGAAGAAGAGGCGGATCCGCTTACGTTTATTTCCGTGAGCAATCCCTCATTTGTGTGTTAGTTACTCACTTAAAGCAGGTCACATGCTTAGATTAAAATTAATATATTCATTTTGTTCAAGGCCATAGTCGCATTGTAAGCATTTTTAAAGTGCTTAGCTAAGGTTTGTTAGGAGAAATTATGATCTAGAAAGATTATTGTAGTCTAATCAAATCGTTTTATTTCACCATTTCTCAGAAATCAAAAGACATCAGTATGAGGTAACTGAATGGCCTGAGTTTTTGATGCATTATTGGCTTGCTGACATCAACGATGGGATTATTACGTTAATTGAAACAGAATCTTGCTGTAAATGCCTTGTTGAGTGTGGTGTGCTTAACACATTGTTTGTACCCTTTAAACTAGGGCTGTGCAATATGACGATACATATCGTATTGACAAAATTAAAAGTTAATCGTTTGATATTATGTCATATCGTTTATATATAGTGGTGTCACAAAATACATTGTTTATTGTAATACTTTTCCATCATTTATATGAGCGCAATATTACACACCATTATGGGGATAAAGACAGAAAAATGAATGAGAGCACCATGAAAAAGTTCCAATATTCAAAGTACAATGGTTACATTTTTGCATATTAATTCATTCATTCATTTTCTTTTCGGCTTTGTCCCTTTATTTTAATCAGGGGTCGCCTCAGCTGAATGAACCGCCAACTTATTCAGCATTTGTTTTACACAGCCCTTCCAGCTGCAACACAGCACTGGGAAACACCCATACACTCTCATTCACACACATACACTATGGGTAGCTTATTAAATTCACCTATAGCTCAAACCAGTGACCTTCTTGCTGTGAGGCGAAAGTGCTACCCACTGAGCCACCATGTCACCCCTTTTTGCATATATTCATTCATTCATTCATTTTTTTTTCGGCTTAGTCCCTTTATTAATCTGGGGTTGCCACAGCGGAATGAATCGCCAACTTATCCAGCATATGTTTTACGCAGCGGATGCCCTTCCAGCTACAACCCATCACTGGCAAACATCCATTCACACACATACACTACGGACAATTTAGCTTACCCAATTCACCTATAGCGCATGTCTTTGGACTGTGGGGGAAACCGGAGCACCCAGAGGAAACCCACGTGATCATGGGGAGAACATGCAAACTCCACACAGAAATGCCAACTGACCCAGCCGAGGTTCGAACCAGCAACCTTCTTGCTGTGAGGCGATCATGCTACCCACTGCGCCACCGTGAGGCTCTTCTTTTTGCATATTATTTAGCGATATATATTTTTTTTTTATGAAAGTGACTTATGTCGTGATATGATATTTTTGTCCTATCGCCAAGCCCTACTTTAAACGTTATAAATCAGATAATATTCCTGATGTGGTGATCAGCATGATAAGTGTTAAGCAGTGATAAGCTGGATTTTCTTCTTATATGTGCAGTCTTCTGTTGATTTTTTTTTTTTTTTAAATAGGTTGAATACGGCTTTGGAATCCACCATGTCACTTGAGCTTGGTCCACGAGGCCTGCTGGTTTTTGAGGATTATGCCAAGGGCAAGTCAGGCAATCAGGGAAAAAACAGACAAGCCATTCCAGGTGAGCCTCAGCCAAGATTTTCATTTCAAATAAACACCCTTCACTTTTTACTGACTTAAATTATCACTCATTTTGTAGTGCCTCAAAAACCCCATCTTCAGCCTCAAGAGGCCAATTCTGCAACCAGCACCTCAGTCACTGTGTACTGGAGAGTTAACGAGGATGACATTATCGACTGCTTCCAAGTCTACTGTATGGAAGAGCCACAAGGAGGTTAGACATGAGGGGAGAACAGGGTTTTACCCATTCATACTGTAAAAAAACAGTTTTTTGAAAAAGATTTGAAATATGAATATATATAATTATGTTTGTAATTATTGTAATTCATTAAAAGCCAGGAGGTGAAAACCTTTTGAGTTTAAAGATCAGGGTAAATTTCACTTATTTAGTCTTCTGGGAAAGTATCTTCTGTAGTTTCTAAAGTGCAGTATTAAATGAAACAATAAAGGATATTTAGGCAAAATAAGAAAGAAGTACCTCTACATTCTGGTCAAATGTTTTCACCCACTGGCTCTTAATGCATCGTCTTTCCTTCTGAAGTGAGCATTCAGGACTTCATATATGTCCCTCAGTGTGAAAGATTGATCTCAAAATCATAGTAATCATTTTTGGAAAGCATTCAAATACAGGAAAAAAATGTTTCAAAACCAAAGAATTTGTAGGACCTGAAGGATTTTTATGAAGACCAGCAGGCAGTTTAATTGTTAAGGACAAACAAGGGAACTATCACTAACCAAAAAAGAAACACACACGCATACACACACACACACACACACACACACACACACAGAGAGACACACACACACACACACACACACACTGTATTAAGAATCAGTGTGAACATTTTAACAGAATAATTTACTTATAATTATAAGTATTATTTTTTTCTTGTGGACTATGGCCCCATTTAACTAATACGTTTTAGTTTTAAAACAGGCTTTTTCTCAATATTAAGTGCGCAAAATTCAGTCTTGCATCCTTTCCTTGTACGTTCAGACTTCGCAAGTTTGATATGGAAAACAAACTCCTGAGGACACGTTGGGTAACTCTTCAACGGGAACAGTGTACTTTATAACGTCATTCACATCACCCTGCCTATGTTGTTTCATTATCTTAACAATAAAATGAAAACATGATATAGGGAACTGCCTATTTTCATTTTGATATTAACAACTTAACAGACACCAAAAATGTTAAGGCGTCTTGTAGCTACATGTTTATATGACATCTTCACTGTATGCATATTTATAACAAAACGGAGCCTTTAACATAACTGCCTCCTTTCATTTTCACTGAAAAATACGAAACACACCCTGTCTCTATTGCTGAATATCAGTTTGAATAATCAATAATTTTAATAAGCCATTATAAAAGAATAACATACAACAAGTTTATACAATATAGGAAATAAAGGCAAGCTATGAGTACAATGTGCAGAATCAGTGTATGTGGTTACATAAATTATTATATTAACTTATCTTTGCGCTCAGCCAAAACACTTTACCTGAGAACAAGTAATATTCAAAAGACCAAAGAGTCGTTAGATAGAGACAAGATGAATTAAATACCACGTTTAACTATAGTGAGATGAGGGTCCAGCGGTAAATCCTTGATGAACTGTCTGATGTGAGCCGCTCTTACCTGGGGATGTGTGCTCAGACCTCCGCATATGCTGCAGCGCATGACAGAGTGTGTATGATCCCAAGATGTGCGTTTTCAGAGGTGTAGTGTGGACTGAGAGCATTTCAGAAACGCCAGTGTGGACGTGGATAATTTTCGTTCTAAAACGCTGTTTTAAAACTCGTATTAGTGTAAACGGGGCCTATATTTAAACATCTATTGTGTGAAATATTTTATTCAGGTCAGTACAAAATACAAAATTGATATGTATTTTTTATGATCCCTATTATTTTGGAAATATATTTAACAGTTTACAGATTCTGCATGGTCTATGTAAAATCCAGACCTCAATTCTATTTTAATAAGTAAAGGTCAGAATAGGCATGTTTTAAAATGTTTAATGAATTATTATTTTAGATATTTTATAACATTGTATTTTATTTTATCAAGGAAACATTAAAATAGATACTTTAATTTTCATCTTATGTAAATTTTATTGTGATGTCTCATTTCTGAAAACAATAAATAAAAATACACATTGTGGATTAGATACTCAAACTGTTAAGAATCAATTACACACCCTTGTTGTTAAATAGATCGTCCACCCAAAATTAAAATGTTGGCCATAACTTACTCACCCACCTCCACTTATTCAGAAACTGTTTGGGGTTTTTTTTTCCATTGAGCACAAAATAAGATATTATAAAGGATGTTTGAAACCTGTAGCTATTGACTTCCATAGTATTTTCCCTACAATGGATGTCACTGCATGGCTACCAGTTTCCAGTGTTCTTCAGAATATCTTCTTTTGTGTGAACACTGAACAAAGGAACTCCTAAAGATATGAAACCACCACATAAGGGTGAGTATATGTTTATTTTGGGGTGAACTATCTTTTTAAGACATTTCAGAACACATTTATTAAATGAAAGGCTGAAGGGTTGATTTGGACCACATAGGCTTTCACCATATGGATTCAATCTAGGGGTTTTGTAATCGTATTTTGTAAGGGTATTTGTAATCGTCCCAAACAGTTGCAGTACGGTGGTGACAGTTCAGTTCATGCACTCACACTACAAATACAGTCAGTGCTGATATGCCAGTCTAGTCACTGGAGTTACGAAAATACCACAGCAGTGCAACAACAACTAAGCAACCATTCACAAAGAATGTATCTTTGCGTCTGAAAAGCACGATGCAGAGCTCAGAAATAGTTCTGCCATGTTGCCATTGTCATGTCAACTTGGTGCACAGAAGCTTGCGAGCAAATCTCGCCCAGCTTTCGAGTTCTTCTGATTGGTCCACTGCTGTGTGACTGACAGTAATGAGTGCCACTCATGTGCGATGTGCTACAGAAGACATGAATGGCCACGCACGTTGTTTTCTTTACACACATGCACAAGATTGTTGATGGACCTCCAGTCAGTGCAAGCATTTTCATAAAAGATATATCAGGGTAAAAGCACAATGTTATTAATTAAGTGTTATTTTTCATTATTCTATTTATTTTGTACTTCATCACAAGAAGCTTTTCAGTTCTGTAGCAGATTGTGACTTCTACCTGTTCAAAATAAACAAAAAAAAGTAAGCACTGTGGATATGTGTACCATACTCGTATCGAACCATGACCCTAAAACCATTAGTGAACAGTGACTTCAGTGTACCCTTACACCCCTAATTCCAAATGTCAATCTGACAGAAATTAGCGTGTAAAAGTATGTCAGTGGTATGTTCAGTGCATGAATGCGTGCTTCAGTTATAGTGTGTTAAATGTAATTGAATCTGCAGCTATCTCAGAGGAGTACAGGGTGACGGTGAAGGAGAGCTACTGTAATCTAGAGGAGCTGGAACCGGATAAGTGTTATAAAGTGTGGGTGATGGCGGTAAACTACACAGGCTGCAGCATGCCGAGCGAGAGACTACCCTTTAAAACAGGTCAGTTATTCGCCGTGTAGATCCCCTCTAACTCTCATGATGTTTAGGAGAGCAAGAGGTCACGCTGTCATATAGGCATGTCTTAATATATCAATCCAAAATGAGACCATGCTCGGCCTCTATAGAGATGTGTTATCAGTCTAGATTAAATTTGCTGTGTTCACATTTGGATCACAAAACCTTCTTATGTTGCATGGCTAAACAGCCAAAAACACATTGTATTAGTCAAAACTTCAATATTTATTTAGATATGATTTATTTATATATTTATTTATTGAAACCAATTTTTATTTTACGCTAGAAATCATCAGAATATTAGGTAAAGATTATGCTCCATGAAGACATTTTGTACAACCCCAAATCAGAAAAAGTTGGGACAGTATGGAAAACAAATTTAAAAAGAAAGTAGTGATTTCCAAATTTACTTTGTCATTGCAGACAATATGGACACTAAATATTTCATGTTTTGTCTGGTCCTTTCTTGTCATTCAGACCTTCCAAAAACAAATTTCCAAAAAAGTTGGGACAGGAGCAGTTTAGGGCTAGTAATCAGGTAAATTGGTTAAATAATAATGTGATTTGAAACTGGTGATGTCAACCGGTGATTGTAATTATGATTTGGTACAAAAGCAGCATCCAAGAAAGGTCTAGTCCTTTAGGAGCAAAAATGGGCTGAGGATCGCCAGTTTGCCAACAAATACATGAGAAAATTATTGAAATGTTTAAAAACAATGTTCCTCAAAGAAAGATAAGAAGATATTTGGATATATATTTCACCTCAACAGTCCATAACATAAGTAAAATATTCAAGGAATCTGGAGGAATTTTATTGCGTATAGGCCTCAGGGCGCAAGCCTAAGCTGAACTACCGTGATCTCCGATCACTGCATCAAGAATTGTCATTCATCTATAAGCCATATCACCACATCGGCTCAGGACTTTACTAGCAAATCTTTATCAAGTACCACAGTACATATTTACATCCACAAATGCCAGTGAAAACTGTACTCTGCCAAAAGGAAGCTCAACCTTTTGCCGTCAACTTCCCTGGACTCTGAGGCATCTGGGATGGACCATCACACAATGGAAATATGTACTGTGGTCAGATGAATCAGTATTTCAGATATATTCTGGGAGAAATGGACGCTGTGTGCTCCTGACCAAAGAAGAAAAGGATAATTCAGACCGTTACCAGCAACAAGTCCAAAAGCCAGGGTCTGTCATGGTATGTGGTTGTGTCAGTGCCTTTGACAAAGGTAACTTGCACTTTTGTGATAGCACCATTAATGCTGAAAAGTACATAGAGATTTTGGAGCACAATATGCTGCTGCCTTTTCCAGGGACGTCCATGTATATTTCAACAAGACAATGCAAACCACATTCTGTACGTATTACAAAGTCCTGGCTGTTGAGGAAGAGGATACAGGTACTTGACTGGCCTGTCTGCAGTCCCGAAGTGCAAAATGTGACAGCGAAGACCCCGTACTGTTGCCCACCTTAAGACTTGTTTGCAGGAAGAATAGTAAAAATTACACTTGAAACGAGGAACACATTAAATAATGTATGTTGCATTGTCTGCAATGAAATACAAGTCAAAGTAAATTTAGAAATCACTACTTTCTTTTTTATTAGCGTTTTCCATATGGTCCCAACCTTTTCTGATTTAGGGTTGTACATTTTGTTCTGTAAATCTATCAAATCGTAATTTTTGATTTGCAATATGCATTGCTAGAAATGGAATTAAGACAACATTAAAGGTGAATTTTCTCATTATTGAAATTATTTTAACCCTCTAATTCCAGATTTTCAAATAGCTGCTTCTTAACATCTTAACAAACCATCAATAAAAAGCTTATTTATTCAGCTGTCATGTAATTTATAAATCTCAATTTCCAAAAATTGATCTTTATGACTGGTTTCGTGATGCAAGGTCACATATATGGGATTAGCTGTTGTTGAATGTGTGAAATGTAACTCATCTCACGGTCTTCCTCCAGCTCCCTCTGTCCCGGTGATCCACACAGAGCAGTGCACAGTGCTTTGGGACAGTGCCACGCTGCGGTGGAGCTCCGTTCAGCCCAGTGCTGTGGACAACTTCACACTGGAGTACTGCCGCCAATATGCCTGTGAGAGAGAGGGACTCAGGTACTGTTATCCTGTCATATACCCAGCCAAATACAAGCAGAAATAGACATTTCATCTAATAAGTGTGCAAGTATCAGTTTTCATGCTACTAGTTAGTGCTGGGCCATATGTCCAAAACTTTATTTCACATTATGAGAACGTTTATTCAATGGTAACAACATCTTTCACAATATTACTTTTTTTATGAAATTAAAAATGATGTAATAAATAAGCTTTAATATTTAAGATAATAAAATGACTTCTTTTATTTGTATTTTATTTTTATCCTTATAAATATAGTAAACAAAAAAATTGACTTTAGATGAACAACAAATTCCACTGTATGTCAGATTTCACAGTTTTATGTGGACAGTCCATATTGTTATAATCATTTCTCAAGTAACATCTTCTCTCAAATATAGAATATAACCTAAGTAACAGGAAAAGAAAACTTAAATATGAAAATATGTAAAAAGGAAATGTAAGTTTTTGCTTAAATACAAATACAAAATTTATAAATACAATATTTGTGTAAATATTGAAACTAAGTGGTCCCAGTCACACAAAATATAAGGCAATTGTCAACACTGCCAGTCTCCCATGTAGTGTGTTTCTCAGCTTCATGCATGCTGCATGTGAGTTGGCCATGCCCACTTATTTACATTTTGCAGTATACAAATACACTTATTTACACTTATTTTTTGCGGAATGAATGAATGTTTTACAGTACACATTTCCGCGATAGCTATATATATCCCATCATACCTCCAAGCCCTATTATGTTTTACAGCAACTACACTTCAATAAATGCTTTTCTTAATTTGAGTTTTTGTCTTGTTTCTAATCCAAATATCTAAAAATTCTTAAATCAAGACGCATTTTCTAGACTCGTAAAAAATGTTTTGTTTCCAGAAATAATATATAACAAAATTAAGTGAGTTTTTCATTAAAACAAGCAAAATAATCTTGCACTTACTCGACAGTAAATAGGTACTTTTTATTCATTAAATTCTGCTAATTATTCTTTAGACATTAGTATCTATTTAACAGATACAAGTATTTATATGGTACTAGTTCAATTTTTTTTATAAACTAATATATTTTGTAAATATTACTAGTTACAATTAATTATCTTACTTGTTGGAACTTTTTCACTGGCACAGTGGTTAGCACCGTCGCCTCACAGCAAGAAATTTGCTGGTTCGAGCCCCAGCTGGGCCAGTTGGTGTTTCTGTGTGGAGTTTGCATTTTCCCCCCATGTTTCCTCCGGGTGCTCTGGTTTCCCCTACAATCAAACACATGCGGTACAGGTGAATTGAATAAACTAAATTGGCCGTTGTGTATGAGTGTGGGAAAATGAATGAATGAATGAAAACAGCCACAATCCAGTTCAGTTTAAAAAAAAACAAGCTAGTCATTTTAAAAAATCTTAGTTTTTCGAATAAATACCAGTTATAATGCACCTGTATCCATTGGATAAATACTAGTATCTATATAGAAATTAAAAAAAGATCTGAGACTATATCTTTAGTGGTATTAGTGTCAGTGCTAGCTAATGGTAGCATTTCAATTCTAAAGTTAATGTAAACTCCAAATGTATATTTTTATATTAAAAAGCAAATGTATACAGGATAAGGCCGGAATAGCAAATTGGTTACAGTAATGTGGATGTCATTAATTCAATAATCTCATACAACCAGATGTGTATAGTCTAAAGTCTAAAGTAAATTATACGTTATAATTAAGTAATCATGACAGTGTATATGCAATTACCTTATGTCAATGACAATATTAACATTCCATTAACGCATTTTTCAGAAAGCATGTACTCTCAACTCTACTGAACACTCGGATGTGTTTTCCCATGACTTCTCAAGAGTGCACACTAGAGCAGTGAAGAGGGATAAACTGCATTTATTGAAAACAGTGTCTTCTTACACAGATCCATATCAGGGATAAAAGGCTATGAGCAGAGGGTCCTCCTCCAGCCCAATGAAAATTACCTCTTCTACATCAAATCAGTGAACGCCGGAGGGTCCAGTGAACAGAGCGAGGCGGCCCTCATTTCCACCAGAGGTCAGATTTTTAATATTACTGTCAGTTATGCATTGAAAGGGTTAGTAGGTTTCATGATAATGGCCCGGGTTCACAAACAGGACTTAGCTTAAGCCAGGACTAGGCCTTGAATTAGGGTATTTAAGCTGCTTTTTATAAAAATGCTTTAGAAAAGCACATTACTGGTGTGCATATGAAGACAAAACAATAGCACTGAGTTATGTTAAGATATCTGACTGCAAGTTACTTTCAGTTAAATTCTGTGTGAACTGGAAGTTACTGAGACTTTTTTTATTTCAGTATGTTGATGTACTACCAACTAGGGCTGCATGATATCAGTTCGCAACCGACATTGCGATATTTAGTTTTTTTGCAGTATGAATATAATTTCACAATATGACCCAAGTAACTGTTTGGAAAGAATTCGTAGTATTACATTGAATGAGATGATTTTGTAGGGGAGTGCATCTGCATAAAATATACAAAATTATCCAAAAAATATGCTAAATAAAATAAATTAAAGCACAGATTAAAAAACAATAGAACAAAGATAAATATGAAATAAACAGTGTTTTATTGTTTTCGGTGGAGTCTAACAGTATTGAGGTACATAAATTGTTAATGAAATGTAAAAAAATAAAATAAAACACCATATAGTCTTCATTGTACACATAATTAAACACAATTAATTTATTTAATAGAGCAAATTTGATCATTTTTGTGCCAGTCACAGGCCTTAAAATCACATCCAAGTAAAAATCTATCTGTGGTTCCTGGTTAATTATAATCCCAACCTGACATTGCAGATCCTGTGATGTGACTATTTTGGGTAACACTTTATTTTGATGGTGCATTTGAGTATTAGTAGACTGTCTGCTTAATATCTGTTGATACTGCTCCTTCAACAGACATTTAACTGACTATAAGAAACTTTGCAAGTACATATCAATTTACACACCCTAAACCCAACCCTAACCCCAACCTAACAGTCTACTTATAATCTAATGAGAATTAGTTGGCATGTAGATGCAATGTAACTTAAATTCAACAAACGGACCATCAAAATAAAGGTTTTCTTTTTGTGCATCCTTCCCTCATTGCAAACTAACAGTAAGAGGGGTGTGGTTAAGAATATTGTGGCTGAAGCCATTAAACTGATGTCAAAAGAGAAGAATGGCCACTTCAAATGCAGAAGCAAATGTTCAAACTTTCAGTGGATTAACTTGCATGCATGGATTAATTGCTCACCTAAAGAATAGCAATGTGCACTAGAAAATAAAACATTGTAAATTTTGATTTCACACAGACTTTAAGACAGCTCAAATGTGCAATTTAATTTAGAGCTAGCCTTAAAGGGATAGTTCACCCAAAAATTTTAATTTACTCACTGCTCTTCCTCAAAGAGTCCTAAACCTGTTTGACTTTCTTTTTTCTGTTGAACACAAAAGAAGATATTTTGAAGAAAGTTGGAACCTTTGACATCCATAGAAGAAAAATATATATATTTTGGAAGTCAATGGTTGCAGGTTTTGAGCTTACTTTAGAATATCTTCTTTTGTGATCGACCGAAGGAAGAAAGAAAGTCAGACAGGTTTGGGACATGTAATAGGTAAATAAATGATGACAGAATTTTCAGTTTTTGGTGAACTATCCCTTTAAGCCCTGTCTGTTAAACTGGGGGAATGTGCCTTATACATAGTCTGCTTGATGTATTGGTGCTTGATTTCCTAATTTAGAAGCATGGCCACACAATCATGATGCGAGTCTTATTCATCTCAAAGGTGCTCTACTGGATTGAAATCTGGTGATTGCGGATTATTTCAGTTTAGTGAAGTTTAGAGATAATATGAGCTTTATTATATATGGTGTGTTATCCTATTGGAAGTAGCCATTACAAGATAAGTATATTGTGGTAATAAAGGCGTGGACATTTTCAGCAGCAATTCTGTGGCATTTGAATGATGCTCATTTGGCACCAAATGGAGAAAGAAATACACCACCAGCAGCCTAAACTGTTGATAAAAGTCATTCATGTCAAGGTTAAATCTGACCCTTCCATCTGAACGTCGCAGCAGAAATCATGACTTATAAGAGCCAGAAACCTTTCTTCGGTCTTCCGTTGTCCAAATTTGAAGTGCCAATGTGAACTGGCTCAAACCAGTCTACTCTGACCTTTGACCTCTGGCACCAACAAGGCATTTTCACTCGCTCACTTGATATTCTGTCTTTTTTTGTACCATACTCTGTAAACCCTAGAGATGGCTGAGTGGGAAAATCCTAGTAGATCAGCAGTTTCTGAAATACTCAGACCAGCCCGTCTGACATCAGCAAACATGCCACGGTCCCTAAAACAGCTTTATTAGCAGCTTATAAGCTTTTAGCAGATCTTTTTGACCACGTGCACATGCCTAAATGATTGACTGAATAGATATTTATGATGTTTGCAATTGTTTGTATCATTAATATTTTAATATTGATGACCGTTGTTATACATTTAGGTACAAGATTCCACTTCCTCAGAGAATCAGCGCACTCAGTGCTGAAGGTTTCAGAGGACAGGAACTCAGTGGAGTACCCGCACGACACCTACAACAAAATGTCCTCAGTCATAGAGTAAGTACCTTAACTTAACAATTTTCACTGTGTATAGATCAGTAAAAGACGAGATGTCCTTTCTTTGATGTCAAAATCAAATGAAATTCACAAACTTAATTTTATGTAAACCATTGAAAATGTATCTAAAGTGTTTACTTAAGTGTTAAATGTCATCAATGAAAATTTTACTATTTCTAATTATAAAATTTGACTATTTCTAAATTTGTCTTGCTGACAAATGGGAATGACCTTGTGGTTGGAAAGATTGTGGCAAAGTATAAAAATTTTATATTACAGTCGTGGCCAAAAGTTTTGAGAATGACACAAATATTGGTTAAATACAAGTTTGCTGCTAAACTGCTTTTAGATCTTTGTTTCAGTTGTTTCTGTGATGTACTGAAATATAATTACCAGCACTTCATACGTTTCAAAGGCTTTTATCAACAATTACATGACATTTATGCAAGTCTTTTTCAGGACCTCTGCAATTCGACTGGGCATGCTCTCAATCAACTTCTTGGCCAAATCCTGACTGATAGCATCCCATTCTTTCATAATCACTTGTAGTTTGTCAGAATTAGTGGGTTTTTGTTTGTCCACCCACCTCTTGAGGATTGACCACAAGTTCATAATGAGATTCAGCTCTGGGGAGTTTCCAGGCCATGGACCTAAAATGTTAACGTTTTGGTCCCCGAGCCATATAGATGTCACTTTTGCCTTATGGCATGGTGCTCCATCGTGCTGGAAAATGCATTGTTCTTCACTAAACTGTTGTTGAATTGTTGGAAGAAGTTGCTGTTGGAGGGTGTTTTGGTACCATTCTTTATTCATGGCTGTGTGTTTGGGCAAAATTGTGAGTGAGCCCACTCCCTTGGATAAGAAGCAACCCCACACATGAATGGTCTCAGGATGCTTTACTGTTGGCATGACACAGGACTAATGGTAGCGCTCACCTTTTCTTCTCCAGACAAGCCCCTTTTTCCAGATGCCCCAAACAATCGGAAAAGGGCCTCATCAGAAATATATGATTTTGCCCCAGTCCTCAGCAGTCCATTCGCCATACTTTTTGCAGAAGATCAATCTATCCCTGATGATTTTTTGGAGAGAAGTGGCTTCTTTGCTGCCCTTCTTGACACCAGGCCATCTTCCAAAAGCCTTTGCCTCACTGTGCGTGCAGATGCGCTCACACCTGCCTGCTGCCATTCCTGAGGAAGCTCTGCACTGGTGGCACTCCGATCCCGCAGCTGAATCATCTTTAGGAGACGATTCTGGCGCTTACTGGACTTTCTTGGACACCCTGAAGCCTTCTTAACAAGAATTGAACCTCTTTCCTTGAAGTTCTTGATGATCCTATAAATTGTTGATTTAGATGCAATCTTAGTAGCCACAATATCCTCGCCTGTAAAGCCATTTTTATGCAACACAATGATGGCTGCACGTGTCTCTTTGCAGGTCACCATTGTTAACAATGGAAGAACGATGATTTCAAGCATCACCCTCCTTTTAACACGTCAAGTCTGCCATTCTAACCCAATCAGCCTGACATAATGATCTCCAGCCTTGTGCTCGTCAACATTCTCACCTGAGTTAACATGACGATTACTGAAATTATCTCAGCAGCTCCTTTAATGACAGCATCAAAATGCAGTGGAAAATTTTTTTCAGGATTAAGTCAATTTTCATGGCAAAGAAGGACTATGCAATTCATCTGACCACTCTTCATAACATTCTGAAGTATATGCAAATTGCTATTATAAAAACTTAAGCAGCAACTTTTCCAATTTCCAATATTTATGTAATTCTCAACTTTTGGCTACAACTGTACAATAAAAAAAATAATAAGTGACCTTCGGTTGGCTTTCAGATCTTGCACTAAGATACTTTTATGTACATATTGGGATGTTCAACCTATCAACCCAAATCAGAGGTACATTTTGTGAGTTTTCAAGCATGTTTAGACCCTCAAAAATTGTACTTATTTTGGAGAAGAAGAACAAGAAGCTGAATAATAATAAAAGGAGTAATTCATTAGAAGCCCTAAGTAATCTGTACTTTTGGGCTGTAATTTGGTCCTAATATTGAGTCTTTTATTGTCATCATATGATTCTTGTCTCTAAACATGTTTGACAAAAATGTTGTGTATAAACTGAAAATTGAATGACCTTTAGTGGGTGTTCATTCATTCATTCATTTTCATTTCGGCTTAGTCCCTTTATTAATCTGGGGTCGCCACAGCGAAATGAACCGCCAACTTATCCAGCATATGTTTTATGCAGCGGATGTCCTTCCAGCTGCAACCCATCACTGGGAAACATCCATACACACCCATTCACACTCATACACTACGGACAATTTAGCTTACCCAATTCACCTATACCGCATGTCTTTGGACTTGTGGGGGAAACCGGAGCACCCGGAGGAAACCCACGCCAACACGGGGAGAACATGCAAACTCCACACAGAAAAGCCAACTGGCCCAGCCGAGGCTCGAACCAGCGACCTTCTTGCTGTGAGGCGAACGTGCTATCCACTGCGCCACCGTGAGGCCCTTTAGTGGGTGCATTTTGTTAAAAATAAATAAATAAAAGTTAAACAGGACACATTGTAACGTGCAGAAAAAGTTAAATTATACATTTAATAACCCCTATTATGTCTGTGACCCACATACGTTTAAGCTGAAAAGAACAAACATTCAAATTGCAGATGACGTATGCTATTATAATGTGTTTGTATTTTTAAGTGTTTTAAGTGTTTAAGTGTTTCAAATCACCACTGTCGCCACTGGCTTGCTTGGTTTTGGGACTTGATGGATTTGCTCTTCAGTGTTTGGACTTTCAGCAGTAAAAATTAAACCACACTGACCTGAACTAAACTGAACTTCAACTCTGAAAACTGGACTGACACTGTTTCAATTTACTATAACTTCTATGTTAAGCTGCTTTGACACAATCTACATTGTAAAAGTGCTATAGAAATAAAGATGAATTGAATTGATTTCAAATGCTGTACTGTAAGTGCACTAGTATATTGAGTTGCAAATGCCTATTTTTTTTTACTATGTTCCCAGATGCCCAGCAGTTATGGGGGAGCTTTTACAATCGAATGGTTATTACTACTGGGAAACAGAGGTGTCGAGATGCAAAGCGTACCGCATCGGCATTGCATATCAAACTGCATCACAAACCAGAACATTGGGAGAGGACAGCGCCTCCTGGTGTCTGCACTGCGTGCCCACATCTATAAGGTATCCATTCATATGATGTAGTATGAATTCGTTTCATCATTCCAAAGAGAATGTTCATTAAAAGCAAAGGACATGGAATATTTCTTTTTATTGACCAGTAACATTTAAAAGCTGTGTATTTATTACCTGTGGATTTCAGTCTAAAGAAACAACCTGGTAGGGCTTTTTTGGAGCTGAATTCCAAACTATGGAAACACTGAGTAATTAGGGCTTTTTGGCAATCAGGGGCGTAAATTAACCCAAGCCTTCAAAAGGAATCAAAGTAATAGCGCATAAAAGCGTGTTTTCTCATAAAATTTGTCTCTCATTAAACACATTTTCTCAGTCTTCAATAAAAAGGCTTATCTTTGATCTCGAAAAATCCCATGTCTATAGCTATTTCAAGTTTAAACCAAAAGAGAGGGCAATTTTATGAGCACAACGATTATATTGTATGTAGATGTTTTTCAATGAAATCAAGAATAGGTTTTTATTGAGAACACAGCCTTGGGTTGTGTAGTTAATTACATTTAATGGTAAAATACGTATTTATAAGTATGCCTCACACCAAATTGAGTCCATCAATCTGTTTATTTATTTATGTATATGTGTAAATATATATTTGTGCAATTTTATATTCATTTCAGTATTATATTTGGATGATATTCAAATATTTAGACAAATTATGTACAATACAATTTGTAAACTAATATTTTCTGTCTTTAAGTGGATGCATCTAGCTTCGTTTACCAAACAACTGGTTCAAATTGGATTTTCTTTTGTAAACCTTACATAAACGTTAAAGTCACTTTTTTATTTTGTGTTTTCATCTCAAAGTCATCTACACTCTCAAAGTCATTCTACATAAATCTGCTGATTTTTTTTTAAATATATACATACATATACAGTGCTCAGCATATGTGAGTACACCCCCCCCACAAATCTCTCATTTAAATGAATATTTCCTATAGGATGCTTTACAATATTATATTTGTGCATATACATTAGTTTAGCCAGTACTGAAGCCAAATCTGGAGCTAATCGGACAAAATAACTTACAATAATGGTTCAAAAATTAGAAGCCCAAATTTATATGTTAGGGAAACATATTAAATACAATTTAAAAAATAGCAAGAAGCAAGAGAAGCAAAAAATATATACAATTTAGTTGAAATGATGTAGTTTGTAATAACATTTTTTTGCAATATTTTGCATGAATTTAAATGTACTCTTTCCATTTCTAAAGATGTTCTGTGACTGAAATATTATTTTAATA
>CAIGQW010052735.1:1466072-1516952 GCA_903798125.1 Danio choprae | reverse complement strand
ATATGAATATATATATAATATTTCAATTTTCTACCCTTATTAAACGATTTAGCAAAATTTAACAAAAATACTATTTATATATTTATTCTGTCTTTTGTCGCTGTTGAACGTTTGTATAAATTGATTTGACTATTTACTGTTGTATTTCTACCTTTATTAAATTATTTTGCCTGATGTAACGTATATACGTTAGTATTATCATTTACAATTTATTGTTGTATTTCAACAATTTTGAATCATGTAATAAATATAACATTCATTCAATAATTTATTTGTTTTTTTGTTTCTTTCTTTCGTTTGAATTTTATTTAATTTTTTTTTTACTGCTGGGTTGTATTATTTATTTATTAACTCATACAGTGTATCCCTATTTTTGGTAAAGCGGTTAATTAGGTAGGACAATGCACCTGGTTGGTCAAAACACATATTTGCATATGAAATATTCGGTTCATCGTGATTCAGCTGTAACACTGACTAACAAACACTAAAAATACAAACAAAAAGTACACACAAAAGGCAGCCCATATCTGTAATTGCCATGACTTTCTACCTGTTTTCGTAGAAAGTTCAGTATCTGGGTTGGCTCTGTGACCGTGGTTCCCTCATAGTGTATTTGTGGTACAGATGCTGTGGAGAAAAACATGACAGTTTTAGCTCAACCACAGAAAAATTTGCATGATCCAATATTACATGACATGCATGCTTGTGGATATATAAACTTTCACTAAATTAAACTATCCTCTCCTACCTGTAATAGTCCTCCACGTCCAGTCAACAGACTTCACTGCAAGTTCTGCACCTGCAAATTTTGCATATGCCTATAAAAACATTAAACGCACAAGGTGAGTGATTTGTGGTCAAGATAGGCACTAGGCAGGCTCATCTTCTTTTAAAGCGCTAGGACTTTTATTATGCATTTTTGCAAAGGTTACGAGGACGCAGGTTTTCAGGCAGCTGCAAAAATAAACAAACTACAAAAGCTGTTTTTAGTAACAAAACACAATCGCTGTAAATAAGCTTTAATCTAAATGAAAAGCGTTGGAAAATAGCCTATACCTTTCCCATGACCTTTAAGAAATAAAAAAAAAAACAGCTGTACGACAAATATCAACTTACTATTTATATCATAACTATTAACTAGTCAAACCAAAGCAATGTAATTCAGTCTTTCTTTTTTCTTTCTTCATTAAGGATACGGTGACAGAAAGCTTTAGCTGACAGCTGAAATGGAGCATAACAGCAAGACTTTTATTTGCCAAAATGACTCGAAACCCAGGACGCGTCTCTCCAAATATGCATGGCGAGTTTTTATTCTACGCTATGGATATGCATTTATCATAAGAGTTAGAATGAGTCGTGCGTTTACCAGAACGATGAGGGAGTCTGTTTGTACGGACGGCAGATCCCAATCTCCTCCCCAGCAGAGCAGCTCGATGGGTTCCGCCATGTTTGTTTTGATGACCGAGACACACGAACAGCAGCATGCATCATCCCAGTGGGATCAGAGGTGAACTTTTAGCTAGAAAATGTTTTGTTTTGTTTTTTGTTTGGTTGTTTTTTTTAAAGACGAAAATACGAGGGGAAAGCAAAAAAGATGTCTTACAACAAATTAAATAAATAAATATGAAAAAAGTTTTTACAAGACATACAGACGGACGGATGGAAGGATGGATGCCTGTATTTTGTTGCTATGAAATTATTTTTATATAATTTTGAAACTTGATCCATCATTCAGCTAAACGTCTCCTATTAAAAGTCAGATATCAAATTTAAAATAAGAAGAAATAATACAACTTTACTATTGTTAACTATTATTCTGATATTCATGCTGTAAAATTATTTGAAAGCTATATTTAAAACAACGTATAGCCTACTGTAAATCTATTTTTAAATCAATCAATTAAAAATCTATTTTAAATCAAGTGCTAAAAATGCACAGTGTATAAATAAGTGTGATGTGACTTTTCTAGGGGCTTATTGTTTATTTTGTTATTGATATTCTGGGGTTACATCGGTACAAGGAGCATTTCCTTTCGAACATTCACTCTCATTGCGTTTGAATGCATATGAGGAACGAGTTCATACTCTGAGTGGATTAGACCAGTAATAGTTTAGATGTCATAGTATTTGAATTAAGGGCCTGACAAATTAAGTCCTGAGCTCAACGAGTGGCCAGCTTTGAGGTAGTGGCTTTCTGTGATAGCTGCCAAATAAACTTTGAGCATGGATGGGGCGCACCCACTATCCAGCAGCTGTTGTAAGAAGGTCAGTACATGATACGTCACGTACAGCATCGTCCATTTGCAGAAACCCACCATTTGGAGGACTAGAGAGGCATCACATGGATGATGCTCAAGATTCCAAAATGGTGCTGTTTAATCTAGCTGAGTAGAGCATGTTCCCCTCTAGGTTCCAAACATGAAGGCTTGAAGACAGGAAATCTTGCCAGAGATAGCAACTTATGTCTTATGTTCTCCTACAGAGAAGGTCTCTGCTCAGTGGTATTCGGCTGTATTAAATCTGGGAACCAAATTGGGTCCTTCCACAGCCACTAGGAGGAGCGAGCAACTTGTTTCCCAGACATTGCCTCTAGAGAGCACATCAGCTCCAGTGTTCAGTCTGCCTAGCATATGGACTGCTATCAGTGAGAGAAGTCTGTGTTGTGCTCACAGAAGAAGACATCAAGTCATTCTGTAGTGTGAAATCTGAGGTCCACCTTGTGGTTGTCAAAAGACATCACTGTCATGTTATCTGATTATCTGTTGTCCTCATAAGACGGAAGGAAGGTTTTTAGGGCTAGGAAAACTGCTATTATTTTGAGACAGCTGATATGCAGACACTGCTCCAGGGCAATCCAGGAGCCATACATTGATTTGCCCTCCAACTGTGTGCAACAACCTAATTTGAAGGTGTCTGTGTCATTATACCTTCTTCTTGGAAGTCAAATCCAGAAGAGCACTAGACAGGACTTGTCCCAGATAAGGCCCAACTGGATGGGCCTCATGTAAAGCAGGCCCAGAACGGCTGGGCTCCCATTAAGCCGAGCATCCTCTGGAAATATTTGAGGGGGCATCTTGTCCCCTGTTGTAAGGACGCCCCAGTCAGTGAATAGACAGGGACCACTCAGGCGTGATCTAAGCTTGCATGAATGGGGAGCTATGTGGATGTGAAAGTAAATATCTTTCATATCCATTGTCATTAAACAGTCCATGTGCACAAGGATCTATTTTAAAGTTAAGATCCTGAATGGTCTAGCCTTTTTGGAACAAGAACGTAGTGGCTGACCAAGCCCAACTCACTGTTCAACAACTTATTTTGCAAGCAGAGTTTGAAGTTCATAATGGAGAATGTGAGTTAAGTTGTCCATGACTGGAATATGTCATGACTGAAAGTTGTCCATGAAGTCTGAAGAACGCTTCTGAAGCAATTATTATTTTTATTATTTTACTCAGAGGTGTTGCGAGAAGAGGAAGAGTTAGACAACCTGATTTCATGGGATTCCAGCCAAGGCAAGCACATACCCATTTTTCTTCTTTTGTTCCAGCAGCTCAGGAGAACTTCAGCGGTCCTGGATCCACCTACAAGACAGGAACAGGGACCTTGACACTTGAGATGGGGAAGCACTTTGCCACCTAAAACCTCTGTAACTCAGGCTCAGACTTGTGTTGAGGCAGAGACTGGATTTTCTACTGCTGTGCTGATTTGGCAGGCTGATAAGGTGAACAAGACATCTGGTGGCTGTGCGCTAAAGCTAAAAAAGGCTGTGAATACTTATGTACATGTTATTTTTCAGGTTTTATATTTTTAATACATTTGCAACAATTTCAAAAAAGAATTTTTCACATTGTCATTATGGGCTATTGTGTGTAGAATTTTAAGGAAATAAATGAATTTAATCCATTTTGGAATAAGGCTATAACATAAAAAGGTTTGGGAAACGTGAAGCGCTATGAATACTTTCCGGATGCCCTGTACTGTATATGCATGCAGTACATGTTGTCAAAAGTGTATTGTTCACAATGCCAGCTACTGTAATTGTGTCAGTCCTAAAGTGAACACATTTATGTTAAAATAGCTATTTTGGGGGGCGATGGGGGATTAGATACACATACATCACATAACAATTCTGCACAGTAATAGTAGACAAAGTAATCTAGTATTCTAGAGTATATACCATATGATACAAATGAATTTTGGCAAGTCCAAAGTGCCTAAAGTGTCAGCTGAATTTTGTGGGCAATTGTTGACTTGGTTATATTTGGCAGATCACCATGGATAAGATTTTGGATTAAAATCTGCTAACCTGTTGCCATAATCAGAATACCAGTTTGGTGTTTTTCTTGTTTAACTGTTGTATAAAACAAGTACACATGCTTGCAGTTTTATTTGAGAGTGCAGGGTACAATAAACAGGCAGTTGTAGAGCTAATGTGCTAAATGCTTTCATTCATATGTTTAACTGATTTTCCATAACTCATCTGTCGTAACACTTAAACCGGCACGACTCAGCAGGGACATGCCAGGCCAGATTATTCCTGTAATGTTTTTTTTTTTTTTTCTGGCAGGACAGTTTGTTTAGTTAAATGCAATCAGATTGTTAAAGTATGGCTTGAATATCTAAGTGTGCAAATCCACAGTTTCTTATATTGAAAATAATAAATGTAACAAAAGCCAGAGGTTATACATCATTTACCATCATTAACAAAAAAACTCTAGGAAGGTTTTGATCTGACATCCCTCTCCAGTAATAGGTGACTTCATTCTGGTAAAAGCACAGATGCGTTCTGGAGGAGGTGCTTGGTCACACCTTATATAAAGAGGGACATCTGAAAAGCATAAATCACTGGTTCTTGTTCGTCTGCAGGGAACAGGCAGTTCTGTTTTGACTGCTACTGATCAAGAGTCAGGAGGCAGAGGAATAAACGTTTTTGCCAGAGTAACTTTTTAACTGGATATATATATATTTTTTTACATAAATCCACAATGGTCATGTGGACAAGAGTCGTATTTAGTTTGCAATTGATTTTACAACTCCTTGACACAGTGAAAACCCAAGGAATTGGTAAGTCCTTAAACTCTATTTTGAACAGATTGTAAGAAGTTAACTGACATTTTCTTTCAGTGCATTTAAAGATTCTTGCCATTTTACCTATTGTATTTTTTTATTGTACATGTAAATAATAATAAAAAAGGATTCAGCATGAACATCATTTCCTACTGCTGAAACGTACTAAAAGACAATAAGCATGTGTTAGGAAAGTCAATTATAATGCCACTAATTGTTTGGAAATCCCTATGCATGCAACTGGATTAGCAATGTTTTGAAGGGAATGTAATTCAAAATGAACAAATGATCAAAAGCATGAGTAACTGATACAGATCTGTTGACAAGAATGCATATTTTTTCCAGTTTATGATCTTCTGGTGTCACCGGATTGCTTACCTGACCTTCTGCAAGGAGGAATAAAGGCAAAGAATATGGACAATGTCTTTATCCTTGCGACGCTTCAGATGCAGAGCAAAACACCAACACGTGTCTTCCACATCTTCAATGCTCTAGACAACACAGATTATTTTGATTTCACTGTCCAGGGGAAACTTAACAGAGGTTTGTCTGACCAGACATGGAATAGATACAGTTGTCAGAATTATTTGCCCTCCTCTATATTACTTTCCCCAATTTCAATGGAGAGAAGATTTTTGCAACACATTTCTAAACATAATAACTAATTTCTTTTATCTTTGCCATGATAATAGTACATAATATTTTACTAGATATTTTTCAAGATACTAGTATTTAGCTTAAAGTGCAATTTAAAGACTTAACTAGGTTAATTGTGTTAATTAGGAAAGTTAGGACAATTTGGCAATGGTTTGTTCCATAGACATTCGAGAGAAAAAAAAATTAAACAATTTCTTTTTTACATTAAATTAAAAAATTTTTTTACATTTTTATTTTTGGCCAATTTAATTTAATAAAAAATAAATGCATTTTAAGGTCAATAGTATTAGCCTTTTTAAGCAATTTCTTTTTTAAATTTATGGTCAATTTAATTTAATAAACTAAAAAAATCAAACTGCTTTTATTCTAGCCAAAATAAAACAAATAAGACATTCTCCAGAAGAAAAAATATTATAGGAAATACTGTAAAAATGTCATTGCTGTGTTAAACATCATTTGGGAAATATTTGAAAAAGAAACAAAAAACCTGGAGGGCTAATAATTTTGACTTCAACTGTGCATTGGTGTGCAGTGCTGGGTAACAGCTGATTACATATAATCTGTATTGTGTGATCAGATTGAAAAAGTAAAATGACTGTAAGTAATTATATTATTTTTGAAGAGTTTCACACAAATGGGCTTCAAAGTGAAAGAAATACCCACAATGTGTAAAGTAGATTTAGTGAAATAGTGCTGTTCTGTTAATTCATTTATTGGTTCAGTTTATGGGCATGCACAAGTGTTTTAAAACCAAAATAACAATGGTGGACTACCATTGCATATGCGCAGATTCAGAGTTTTAAAGTGTCATCAGCATTTATTGGCATGACATGCACGATATAGCAATTGTATTCATTTTCTGTGAGAATGGGGATTATTTGTCATTTGTTGATCAAGACAAGTTTTCTTCATTTCTGTTTTGTTTTTTTTTTTAATGCAAATGCTCATAATCAGACTACAGTTAATTTGCATGTATTAACTTAGTTGATTACATATTACAATACAGCATGCAATGGCAGAAAATTAGTCATAAGTCATTGACATTTTTTCCTCTTTTTTCATTTTCCCTCTAAATTGCATGCTGAGAATAAATATTCTAAACATTTTTCAGTTCCCACTGGATTTACTGAAATCATTTCACTTTAAAAAAAAACATATGGCAAAAAATTACTTGTTCATTTGTCTGTGTTGTTATTTTCACAGCAGAAAATATCCAATCATCAGAATATATCACCATCAAATTCATCATCAGTTGAATCATTTGGTTGAAATAATTAAATTAAATATTTTTTTCCTTTTTAATCTTTTATTTTTTTCCTAAATAATTTTGGTACAAATTAATCATGTTGGAAAAATTAACTGTTTTATGTTTAATCCACCTAAATTTGTAAAGGTGTAAAGTTAACTTAATTGATTTGTGTTGGGACAACATGAAGGAATTGTGTGGAACCCAGCAGTTTTTTTACAGTGTATGTGGGTCAAAGATAAAAAGGGTTTACCAAACAAAATTATAAACGTTTAATGCAATTTTATATTTTTATTTTTAGACTTAACAACATTTTTTAGGTAGCAAAAAATAATGACAAGTCATGCTTTTACCATCCACAGAAAACACCAGTTGTTGGGCACCCTGTCAGGCATTTTTAGAAAAATACCAATTGATGAAGACATGTTAAAAGACACATTAGAGCTCTAAAATACCAATATAACTGTGCCACTTAACCACTATGTTTTACCTATTTGTTAGTTTTTTCTTAATCATTTAAAATGTTATTCAATATTATATATTTTGAAATATTTGTATATGTACACACCAAAATGGACGTCTTAACTTTGACACCTCATGCACTAAATACTCTTTCTGTTCACAGTTATTTTGAAATATCTGAAAAGCAATGGAAAGGTCGGGACAACAACTTTCAGTAACGTGCCACTGACAGATGGTCAGCATCACCATATACTGCTCCACTTCAGTGGCCTGCAGCAGGGAGGCTCCGCCACGGCCCTCTATGTGGACTGCAGACTGGTGGACAGAGTGTTGGACGTCCCATTGGCCTTCAAATCTTTGCCACAAGGCCCTAAACGGGTCACACTAAAGACCCTGCCAACCTCAGCCCAGGTAAACCAAGGAGAAATAATGGCATTGGAGTTTTCTTGTTGGTCTCCTTTAAGTGCACTCAGCAGATTATTGAACTGAAGTGAAAGCATTTAAAAAAGTGTATTTGTGCAAACATTCCATTAAAATATTTTGGATTCTGTTGTAAAATCAAAGCAATATGTGGAACTAAACTGTAATGAGGTGGTTTGGCAATGGAGGTGAAGATTCAAATAAAGATTATTATAGATTTTTCAGGCAGTCAAAGGTCAAAACAGGAACAGACAGGAGCATGAAGGTAATCCAGAGAGTGGTCAGAAAAACAGGCAAATGGTCAGGACAGGTGGCTAAACAACATAAGCTATAAACAAAGCAAGACTCAGCCGTGTTTGTGTGTGAGTGAGGTGTATATATAGTCCTGGTAATCAGTCTTCACAAGATTCGGCTGTGTGTTTGCAATCAAGGGGGATCTGGGCCAGGTGTGTGAGTGAAGTGCATGATGGGATCTGTAGTGCAGTTGAATGTGAGTGTTCTCCAGCAGCCTGCCAGAGCAACAATGCTGGTGATCATAACATAAACTATGATCCAAATTTGAAGCTGATATCAACCAAATTGTGGTTGGTATTCAATAAATTCCTGTTACAATTTAATTAAAGAAATAGTTCACCCAAAAATGAAAATGTACTCACCTTCAATTGGTTCCTAATCTTTATTGGTTTCTTTATTCAGTTGAACACAAAATAAGATGTTTTTAAGACTTTTAGAAATGGGTAACCATTTACTTCCATAGTAAAAACAAACGAAAGTCAATAGTTACCAGTTTCCAACCTTTTTCAAAATAACTTCTTGTGTGTTCGATTTAATTTAATTTAATTTAATAGTAATATAAGTTATAAAATGTGCAACCCTGACATATTATATATATTGACTGATATCTTGAGATATATTTTGTCAAGATTATAAAACATAATTGATTAAAAAAAATAGTAGATTTTAATATGTAACTTGACACCTTACTACTTACTACTTTTTGTTTTAGTACTTACAGTTTCTTTTTACTTATTTTTATTTTTTGATTTATTTTTATTTATCAAGTTATTTAGTTATTTTAAGTACTGGGACACTGAGAGTTAATGGGATTTTTTTAAAGGTTCAGCAATACTATCAAGAGCTGGAGAAAGCATCTCTTTTCTCATTGACATTTACAAGATATGTAAAAGTGTAGTAAACATGATTTTTGTCACAGTAATTGCCATTTGTGTGAGCACAGTTTTACTGCAAAATACCATAGTTTAATATTATTAGTGTAGCAAAAACCTTGGTTGATTTGTTGTTTAAGAAATATGTTTTTTTTGGTGCTATTTAGTAAATCATAATTTTAATAAGGGTGAGGTATTACAGTTGTGTCTGACACTGTAAGCGGGATATTCAATGTAAACAAGTCCTTTTGGAGCTCAAGACAAATTGAGCTGTGTGCTTTTATTTTATGTAATCTCATGATTTTGTTATATGATTTAGTTGGTCAGCAGTGTCTTATGCCAAATTTCAAAAGATGGCAACTCTGGTTTAATCTATGTATGAACATGTCCCTGTCTTGCAGGATACACTGTCAGACCTTAAACTTGTGCTTGATGAGTCCATTGACAATGTGGTGGAGCTTCAGGACTGCAGTACACTTTCAGAAATGACTGAACAGAAAGAAACACTGCAACTGCTTGGTGAGGCTGATGCTTCTCTGTCCTCTGTGCCCTATTATTATTAAAGGTCCCATGAAATTAAAATAAAGTTAGTATCAGTATGTTAGTTTTAAGGATATCTATTAGCTAGTGTGCTCCAAAATAGTGACGCAATTAGCGTTTAGATGATACAAACCTGATATAAACATCCAAAGCTTGTTTGTCACTTAATAAATCAACAATTTTTTTCATGTCACCTCAGTTCCTCATCAAACCTTGACCAATCAAATTCTCTCCAGTATCTGTTATGCCCCGCCCCATTCAAGACACATCTCAATTGCTTTTCATTTCATGCGCTTGACCTCAATCACTCTTACTGGCAGAGCTTCGATAAAACAAAACACTATTGGCTGTATTATAAAAAGGGGAGGAGCTACTCTTTGTCCCAACCTCTCTTCATGTTTCAGTTGAGATTACATTAAACATTGAATAAAATGACACATATTTCAAAGCACTTGACGGGACCTTTAATATCATTACAGAAAATATCACATTATGTTATCTGTTTTTTGAAGGAACAACCTCAAAGGTAGAAGCTGGCCCGATGTTTGAGCTCATGCGAATGATTCAAGAGTTGAAACAGAAGGTGGATCAGCAGGTATCTTTAATTTGTGTCGAGAAATAGTTCCTTAAAGGATAGTTCACCCAGAAGTTTAATTTGGGTCGTCTTGTAATCACACTCATGCTGTTACAAACCTGTATGAATTTCTGTCTCCATGAGAGAAATATTGATGTTACGAAATGAATTGTTCATTTGAGTCCTCACTAAATTATCTAAATAATTCATTCATCGGGCTTCAGTTCTTATTGAGCGAATCAGTGATAGTGGTATGATTAAAAGTGAATATCAGCATTCTTTTTTCTAGTCATCAAACGGTGCTAAAGAAAACTTGGAATATAGCATAGGAAGTATTTTTTTTTATGACAAATGTTATGCTTTAGCACATTTTTTGAAGACTGAAAACTCCCAATTCATAAGTGACCAGAGTAATTCTTAAAAATGCTCCACACATGCCATTAAGCTTTGTACCAACCTAATTACTTTCATTTTATGAATTTTGAGTCTGATCTTCTAACTGAATCAGTTGATTCATTTGAAAAAAGGATTCATTAATCAAGCTTCAATTCTGATTAAGTGATTTGGTCATGAACAGATGATCATTATTATTGAATATCAGCCTAAATTTAAAGGGCTCCTATTTTCGAACAATTCAGTGGGCGGGGAAAACCACACTCCTAAGTCTCGTTGTGGTGGGCCTCAAAATCGCTGGGATATGGATCCTATTTTAACGTCAAAAAAGAAAAAAAAAGAATCTTGTGTTTATATCACCCAAATATGACAGTGGGTGCACTATACATGCACACAATTCTGTCCAAACAGCTTCCAATAGTTGATTTTGTATCATAGGTGCCCTTAAAATCTCGTCCTCACAAAAACTTCTAATTTGTATCAATAGAGTCTTAAAACAAACCTCAAACATCATGACTTTCTTTCTTTGAGAATTACTGATGCCAGAGTCATGTTTTTTGTGCCAGATTTAGTCACTGAATAATTTTAGGCCAACAGATCAGTCTGAATGATTTATTGTGATATGTCATCTCACTGATTCACTTATGATATCTATCATTAATACGTGATAAATGATAATTGTTTTTACACACTTTTTGGAGTTCAGAGACTTCAAATTTGTAGCATTTGTGACTTAACTCCTCTTAAAAATTATCCACATAAGTCATTTAAGTTGTTAAAAACACATCATTTAGATGCCAGACTTATTTAGATGCCAGATTCAATTTGTCTTTTGAGCCCGATTTCATCAATGAATCACTCAGTTCAGTTCACAGAATCATTCTCAATGATTTGTTCATGAAACAGGCTTCAAATCACTGTTTCCAAACTTTGTTTTTACATCCCTTTGAAGTTTAAAAACTTTAAATACAGCATAAGTGCCATGAATAATTCTGAAAAAAGTTTCCACAAATGTCACTGTAGCATGTAACACTGAAATGAAGCTAAATATGACCAACCTTTCATTTTTTGGTTGAACTATCCTTATAGTTTCTCCACAACTTATAATTCACCAAAATGACCATCTGTTTTCATAACAGACCAAAGAAACCGCTGACCTGAAAAAGACCATCTTGGAGTGCGTTCCATGCAACGGTAAGACTCTTATTAGAAAGTTTTTAAAAAAAGCAATAATGGGGAAACATTTTGCTTTAAAAATGGTGTCAGTGCTCAGCCAAGTACAAGCCAGTTAGTAGAAATATTTTAAATGAAGACGCTGAAGGTGTCCGACAAGTGAACTCAGCTGTTCTTCAGGATTTTCAGGATTAGGAGGACAACAACATGCAGCACTACAGAATAAAAAGCCATCCAATTGTGGACCAGGGGTCTGTTTTACGCAAGACTTGTGTGTTGAAAAAGCTGACGGTGTGGACTGTGCACCTTGTCCTGAGGGTTTCACTGGAGATGGAGTCCATTGTGATGATGTAGACGAGGTTAGACTTTCAAATGTATTTGTTTTTACAGTAACTAATCTTAGGAAGAATTTATATTTATTTACAGTATATATTTAAACAAAACCTCAGCTACTATTACTACTATGTTTAACATTATACGTGGGTCAAGGATGAGACATCCCAATTTGGGGTTTCATCAAATTAAATCACAAAAGTGATTTTAAATAGATATTAAATGCAGGAACTTTTCAATAGAATAAAGTTGTTAGAATACTTTTCAGGAAAATAAAATGTCAAAATATTTACCGTAACATATGTTGATGTAAAAATTAAACAACATGCTTATTCTGAATGGTCCTTATTCAAAGAATAATAATAATAATAATAATAATAATAATAATAATAATAATAATAATAATAATAATTATGATAATTCATTCATTCATTCATTCATTCATTCATTCATTCATTCATTCATTTTCTTTTTGGCTTAGTCCCTTTATTATTCTGGGATCGCCACAGCAGAATGAACTGCCAACTTATCCAGCATATGTTTTACGCAGCGGATGCCCTTCCAGCTGCAACCCACCACTGGGAAACACCCACACACTCATTCACACACATACACTACGGACAATTTAGCCTACCCAATTCACCTGTACCGCATGCCTTTGGACTTGTGGGGGAAACCGGAGCACCGTGAGGAAACCCACGCCAACACGGGGAGAACATGCAAACTCCACACAGAAATGCCAACTGACCCAGCTGAGGCTCGAACCAGCGACCTTCTTGCTGTGAGGCGATTGTGCTACCCACTACGCCACCGTGCGGCCCTAATAATAATAATAATAATAATAATAATTGGTGATCATACAAAATTGTATTATATTTTATTATCTGCAAGATATTTATAATATAAATAGTAAAACCTAATGATTTAAAGGATAAAATCTTAAAAAATCTAAAATCTTACTGTGATTTATTTATTTGAAGTGCTTGCCTTGCCTTATTCATTTGTTTATTTATTTATTATTGCAGCAAACTGAGATCCTTGAATTGAGTTTTTGGTAATATACCATCAAATAATACCCGTTTAAACGTGATAATTTTTTTTTATATAAGCTTGTTCAATTGAATGACATTTTAGAGGGTGTCTTTTATAAATCATGGTAAAAATATCAGATTTTTGCTCAGAATTTCTGCTCATTTATCTTTGAATTAATTATTATATGTTTATCTCTCCACTCAGTGTTTAGTTTGGTAATAAGTAGAGCACAAGAACACCCATGAATACTCTTATTTTATATATATTTTTCCATTACTGCAGTATCTCTGTTAGCTCAGACTGTTCAACACTGTGCTCTTCTTAACTGATGAACAATAAAACTCAGTCAGGAACACATAAAGATTTATTAACATTTTATCAGGCTTTCAATAGAGGTTTTTATTAGACTAATTATTGTTTAAGCGATTGCATAAGCTCTATGGTAATCCCCCTGTGGTTTTTATAGAAGTTTTCGCATCTTGCATGACTTCATGATTGATTGTGAACATCATAAACCCAGCTAACTTTATAAACTGTTCAATTGCAGTGCCAGTTCAACCCATGTTTCTTCGGTGTGCGATGTGTGAACACTGCTCCGGGGTTCAGATGTGAACAGTGCCCACGAGGCTTCAGCGGCCCAGAGGTTCAGGGTGTTGGTGTTAATTACGCTCAGACAAACAAACAAGTGGGTATTTGTATTATTGAACATATATATATATGAGCAATATCACAGAAGTAGCAGTGCGATATGGCTGTATATCAGCACTGGTAGGAGGCGTGCGTTGGCACGAGGCTGCAGGCCAAGTGCCTTAGTGTCCCACCAGTGCTGATATACAGCGATGTCGCACTGCTACTCGTGTGATATTGCGTTTATACAACAGTTTGACGGCACAATTGTGTATATATTAAAGAAAATCAAACACGGAGAGTCTAAAAACCCTTTTGTATTACGAACTACTTTCTTCCGCCATTCATTTACATCTGCAGCTGACGTCAGAACAGCAGAAGCCGTTACTAATTCACCAACGTCACTTTAAAGCTAGTGTTTGAATGATTCTGTAGCGTAATGTCTAAAGTGATGACAAAACAGGTGACTTTGCTGACATTTTAAGATTATAAGGCTGAACGTGACATGAAATGCCATCCGTCTACAGAGATATCTTTTTACAGTATTACAATCTATTACAGTCTACAGTATTTCTCTGTTGCAATCGGGATGTCACAATAATTAACCCCGAAAAAAGCTGCGCAATCACTACCAGATTGCTGTTGTGTTTGCGATAAGGAAAAACGCTAAACATATGCAGGCATTTCTTCTTTCTTTCTGCCAACACAACACACATTCCTGATATGTGAGTCCCATCTCACACTCAATACACTACAATTATATGGTATAAATACAGCACTACAACATACAAAAGAGAGAGATCGACTTAGAATATCACTTACCAATTCAATAATGATTTGATCAGCTGTCTTTAGAAATTACGCTGTTTTAATCTTCTAAGGGCTTATTATGCAGTCCTGTCGCCATCTTGTGGATAGACAACACCAACCGTCTTTGGTCTGCTCAGTATGGCCGATGCGCTGTCTCTCAGAAATTGTAAATATTTTAAGGCACTATAGGCACTGTCCCTATAAATAAACTGCATAGTTGCAATCTAAACAACTACATTCTAAAAAAGCCTCAAAAGTACATTATTTTGCCCAACAGCAGGAATATTTGTCAAACTGTACAGTGTCCTCTGCTTGTTGCTGTATGTGGGCAGAGTAATACACAAAAGTGAAGGGTGAAGAGGTGGTACGAGTTCTGTTACTGGCAGAATATCGCACAGCTATCGGCCAATCAGATTCAAGAACCAGACAGAACTGTTGTGTAAATATATATATATATATATATATATATATATATAATTTTATGTTCACCAGTGTTGTATTATTTATTTATATCTTTTGAACAGTGGTATATAGGAAAAATACTATGTAGATATCTGGGTAGGTCACACTTTACAATAAGGTTTTGTTAATGTTAGTTAATGTATTTACTAACATGATGTAATAATGAACAATACTTGTGCAGCATTTATTAATCATAATTAAACATTTACTAATGCATTATTAAAATCCAATATAATAGCATTAGGTAATGCACTGTGAGTTAATGAACCAACAAAGAACAACTTTAATTTTATTAACAATTTCTAACAAATATGACTAAAAACTGTTATAAATGTATTGTTCATTGTTTGTTTGTGTTAGTAAATGAATACATTAACTAACATGAACTAATACAACATTATTGTTGTATTAATATCGTAATGCAACATTAAGTGTTATCGATACCTGTTATTTAACTGAATAAAAATGTAAGATATTTCAAAACTTTCCCTTATATCAGAATTGTAGTATTGTGCTATGTCATGATACTCAATATTTGCGGTATTATAAACAATGGTGATTTCGTACCAGTTTTACATGTCCATAAATATAGTACTATCAGGTCCAAAAACATTCCAGCTTTAAGTTATACAAATGTTAACTTACTGTTTTAAGTCAGTTTAACTGCTGTAAGCTGACATGACTTAAAATTGTAAGGCAGCAACACATTTTTAAGTGTACTATGTACTTACAGTCATTAAATTAACTGCATAATAACCCTAAACTCCATCTATGTAGTTAACTTACATAGCCCCTTTAGCTCAATAAACTACCAGTTAGCTGCTTATTAATAGTTAGTTAGCTAATAGTAGGTATTGGGTAGGGATGTAAAATAAGATCATACTTTATAAGTGCTAATAACCAGTTCCTATCTTAATAATACAAACCAGTAGTACATGGTGTGAATTGTTACTTGAACTAAAGTGTTACCCCTTTTTCTTATCAGATCTGTAATGACATTGATGAGTGTCAGGTGGATAATGGTGGTTGCACACCCAATTCAAACTGCCATAACACAATGGTAAGATTATAAGATTACACATTATCCTTGTGTGGCCAATGTAAAATGCAGTAAATGTATTGACTTGTGAAAGTGTTGCTGTCTTGTAGGGAGCGTTTCACTGTGGAAGCTGTCAGGCCGGCTTCACTGGAGACCAGAACACTGGCTGTAAAACTGCAGGACCTGACGCTGCTCCTCTAACAGACAGACTGTGTGGAAACGGCCAGCCAAATCCCTGTGACATCAATGGAGAGTGTGTCGTGGAGAGAGACGGCAGCATCAGCTGTGTGGTGAGATATTGAGCATTAAGACTGGTGTTTCGTTTTCTTAAAGGTGCTGTATTAGTGTTTTTGACTCTTCTAAATCATAGAAATACCATAATATGTTTGCAGATATTTAAGAAACATGCTAAGTTAACATATTTGTTTATCTGAAACACAATGTTTAATGTTTGAAAATGTGTGCTCTGTGTCGGAATGTCTGTCTTTGTTTTGGTCTCTATAACCTGCCCACTGCCAGTTTACCCAATCATATTTCAGCACCCCAGGTAACCTTGGTGGAAAACACTGTGTTTCATTTTAGAAATGAAGGCTGTCTCAGTGTATACAGCAGCAGCCTCTGAAATGAGACGCAGATTCAGAGTTATAAAAATCCACACAAAATGTTTTTTAATTCATTAAAAAAAGTATTAAATAATACAAACTTAATCATTACCTGAGAAGGTAATGCCGAGTTCAGACTGCCAGATTTTCAAAGTAGTCGTGCCATAGATGTTTTCACACTGCATGACATTACAATAGGAGAATTGCCGACAACTTTGTCTCGATCCGCAAACTACGTCTCACAACCAAACACATGCAAGAAGTAACATGGAAACAACATGAGGTCACATAGTATATCTTTTGTTATTAACTACGTAGGGCCTCAAGGTGGCGCAGTGGGTAGCACGTTCGCCTCACAGCAAGAAGGTTGCTGGTTCGAGCCTCGGCTGGGTCAGTTGGCGTTTCTGTGTGGAGTTTGCATGTTCTCCCCGTGTTGGCGTGGGTTTCCTCCGAGTGCTCCGGTTTCCCCCAATGCCCTTCCAACACGTGAAATTTGTTGTTTTGCACTGAGTCACAGTTTAGACTTGTTCAGCCGCGAGAAATAGAAACCATTTCTAAAGTAGAAATTTCAGGTGATGGTTATAACAAAAACTCCTTTTTACATGGAAAATATTCCTTTTGTCACGTGTAGTTCGGACACTGTGTAGGCTCCATAGTCAGGCACACTCACTCCTGTTCGTGTAATCAATCTGACAACCTGCATTTGCATGGAGTTGTCGGGTGAGGAGGGACCGGATGGAAAACTGTTTTTAATTAGGATTGCAATACCTACTTCAACCACTGGGTGTCAATCTTAAATACTTCATCTTTAAGAAAACATAAAGATAGATGACCAGATTTTTCTGAGTCAAATACTGGATCACAGTTATGTAAGGAATAATTAATGGCAAGGCTTGAATTGTTAGAAAATAATGTTCACCTGAGGTGGCGATGCGGCCACAATGTGTAGCGAAGTAGCAGTTACATATCGGTTGTGCATTTTGTTTTTGTTCGAATAATTCAACCGATCATAATCAATTATTCTGCTTATTTTACAGTTACTAGACCTAAAGGCAATGTTGTATTTCAGGACATTTTTTAGGTTTTTGTCCTCTTGTGTCTTATATTAGTTTCTTACGCATTTCTTCCAAAGCATTTTGTTTTATTTAGATTAGATTTTTGCCTGTTGAGTGCTGTGTGTGAAATTTTTTTTCTTTTGTTTGTTGCATTTGTATGGCTTTAGATTCAGGGTTTATTCAAACAAGTAATTTATTTTTCATTCATTCATTCATTTTCATTTCGGCTTAGTCCCTTTATTAATCTGGGGTCGCCACAGCGGAATGAACCGCCAACTTATCCAGCATATGTTTTACGCAGCGGATGCCCTTCCAGCTGCAACCCATCTCTGGGAAACATCCGTACACACCCATTCACACTCATACACTACGGACAATTTAGCTTACCCAAATCACCTATACCGCATGTCTTTGGACTTGTGGGGGAAACCGGAGCACCCGGAAGAAACCCACGCCAACACGGGGAGAACATGCAAACTCCACACAGAAACGCCAACTGACCCAGCCGAGGCTGGAACCAGCGACCTTCTTGCTGTGAGGCGAATGTGCTATCCACTGCGCCACCGTGAGGCCCCTAATTTATTTTTATTACTAAGAAGTTTGCACATGAGTTAATGTAAGCTGTGCAAGCACTTTGCTTTGGTCAGCACTGGACGTGTTCTGTTACCTTTGTTGAACTAGAATTACTAAAAGAACTAAAACTGAATGTAAAAAAAAAGTAAATGGAAATGTGTTCACAAAATAAAAACTGAACTAAAACAAAAACATTAGTGAAATGAACTAAAACTAAACTGAAGATTAAATATAATGTAGATTAAATATAAAAGATAGTATTGAAATAAAAACTAATTACAAAACACAAAACTATAAGCTTGATTTGGTCAAGGCTTGCCTGGGACTGCTTTAGCAATATGATTCCTGGCAAAATAATTACATCATTGTTCAACAGCCAATTAGAATTAAGAATTCAACAGCCCTCATGTGTAAATAGTTACATGTCTACTGCAATGGCATGTTGTGGAAATATAAATAAAAGGAGGGTTGGTAATTTTTGAACAATAAATGAGACATCATATCACTAACAAGTTAACCCTTGTGTGTGAAGTTACACATGGGTTCACAGAGGACATTTGAACTACAACAAAATCAATAATTTCACATATTTTAACTCTTTGAATTACAGTTTGTAAGTTTTTTCTGTATACTAAAGACTTTTGGGATTATTATAGTCTTGGATAAGTCAATGACAAAAAAAACAACAACAACTATAATTTGGATGTTTTGTTTTGTGTAGTGTCACAACACTCGCACATTGTAATGACAGGTTTGGCAAGCATTGAATAGACAATTTTCTCATGACAGAAGCCTACTACTAGCACTCAATAACAAAGACATTTTAGAAAGATGAAATGAGGACAAAACATGACTTTGTTTCTTTTCGGGACACTAAAGTTGAGCTGAAATATGGGACTGTCTGGAGAAATTTGGGACATCTGGTCATAAAAGAAAGTCATGTAACAGTTCATCCTGCTGATACTTATGCCTTGTTGATACTTATGACATGTTTTATATTCTTATTGTTAGTGCAAAATTGGCTGGGCTGGAAATGGCTATGTTTGTGGAAAGGACACAGACATTGACGCCTATCCAGATGACATACTTAAGTGCAGAGATGCAACCTGTAGAAAGGTAAGATTCATGTTATCTGCTGTTTCAGTTGTTATGTGATATATTAAAACAGAGATATTTCATTTATCTGTAAATCTTTAAAATTAAGTTCAACAAGAACACTTTAGTTTGGGGTTGTACAGTATTACCAATAACTTTTACTTATTAATACTTATTAAGGTACTTGCTGTAAAGCTTAAGTTTGGGTATTGTATTGGATTAAGGGATGTACAATATTGTCATGTTGAATAAGTCATTAATATGAGCTTCATTAGTAATAATAAAAAGTCAGTAAGAGTTCAAAGTGAGAATTGGCTCTAATGCTTGAGTGCTACCAGTTTAGTTTGTTAGCATTAGATCTACAGCATTTATTAATCTAGGATAATTTACAGTTATACAAAATAGAAATTCTAGGTAAAAACATAATACATTTGCCTTTTGTCTTGGAGGTCAAGGGGAGTGTCAGAATTGGGTCACCTATTTGATCATTTCAGTTAAGTTAAGTTAAGTTAAGTTAAGTTAAGTTAAGAGTTAAGTTAAGATTTTTATATTCCTTCAAATTCGACATTTTTTTGAGTTACAGCTGAAAGAAGGTAATATACAATTTGATCTTACTGAAATAGAAAAAGTCTTCATCTCTGAATTATATACATTACTGTCTAATACTGGTCCTTCAACCTTTGATTCTTTAAAGGTAATATGGGAAAAGGATTTGGGGTCTGTTTTTAGTGATGAGGAATGGCTATTTGCCTGCTCAAATATCTATCCCAAAAGTACTTCAATTTCAGTCCATGAACAAAACTATAAATGCATTTACAGGATTGATCTAACTCCAGTTCGCCTCCATAGAATATTCCCGAATTGTTCTCAGTTATGTTTCAAATGTAAGGTAGTCATTGACACAGTGATGCATGTATTTTGGGACTGTGACAAAATCAAAATGTACTGGAAAGATATTCACAAAATTATTCAAAAAATAATTGGAAAACCTTTTGCTTTGTCCCCAAAGGTATACCTTCTGAGTTGCACAGTGGAACTGTGTCTTGATTGTGTTAAAGAATGTGTATGAAATTTTTGTATATACTTAGCCAAAAAATGTATATTATTATTATTATGGTCAACTGCTCGGATACCTTCAGTCAATATGTGGCAAGTCAGGCGACCACACTTTTACCACTGAAAAAAAATGACCTATGATTTACATCAGAGATCTGAGGTTTTCTGGCGCATTTGGTCCTCCCTCTGGAATTTTCTTGAGGGTACTCAGTGACTGTGTCTTTCTAAATTGGATTTAATAATTTTATTTTATTTCTGTCTTTGCTTTCAAGCATTTGTATGCATTTGAATGTCTAACAAAAATTGCTGTACTTGTTGTTTTTATTATCATGATTCATCAGAAATCTTTCTAATCATTGGGATTCCTGAATTGAAAGTTCAAAAGCAGTGTTTATTTGAAATATAAATATTGTTTATATGGATAATTGAATGCATTCTTGCTGATTTTAAATCAAATTCTTTTTTAAAAAGATCTTACCCAAAACCTTTGAATGGTGTTATTAGTGTTTAATCGTGTCAATGCATGTATGGTGTTAATTAAATAATGTTAATAAAATCATAGTCATTCATAATTGAGTATTTTTTATTATTGGTATATTTAGAAATTAACATTATTCAAGAATAAAAATGTTTGATATGTTTTGGTATTGTATTTTAAGTAACATTAAAAACTAAACCATATTGTAAAGTGTTGCTAGTTTATCTCACTTGTTATTTTTCAGGATAACTGCATGTTTGTTCCCAACTCTGGCCAAGAAGACGCTGACAGGGATGGGAAGGGAGACGCGTGTGATGAGGATGCAGATAGTGACGGCATACTTAATGATCAGGCATGAATCAAACATCATTAGATTTATAAACAAAGCCTTCCTTCAGCCGAAAAGCTTATAAAATAAATGCCTGTATTCCTACAGGACAACTGCTGGTTGACGCCTAACATAGACCAGAAAAACAGTGATAAAGATCTGCATGGGGACGCATGTGATAACTGCATAAATATAAAGAACCCAGACCAGCGCGACACAGACAATGATGGACTGGGAGACGCCTGTGATGATGACATTGACGGGGATGGTAATTTCAGATTTACTCACTATCAAGTTTCTTTCTTTCTGTTAAACACAAAAGAATACATATTCAAGAAAGTATGTAACCAGACAGTTGATGATATATTGACTATCATTAATCCCAGCTGTCAACAATCTGGATTGCAACAATCTTCAGACTATTCAGAACTCATCAAGCTTTGGAACAACTTAAAGGGATAATTTACTAAAAAATTAACATTCTGTCATCATTTTCTCACCCTTCAAACCTTTATGAGTTTCCTTCTTCTGTTAATCACAAAAGAATCTATTTTGAATGCTGAAAACCTCTAACCATTGACTTCGATAGTGTTACTATGTGACTCAATGGTTACAGTTTTTCAGCTTTCTTTAAAATATGTGTTCAACAGAAGAAGGAAACTCATAAAGGTTTGAAGGGTGAGAAAATGATGACGGATTGTTCATTTTTGGGTGAATTATCTAAGGGTCAGTACATGATCTCATACAGTAGTTTAGTTTGAAAAATAATAAAATTATCTCTTTAATATAGGTCTTATTTTTGTCAACTTTTTGTTTGCTTCACTATTACAGTAAACTTATTTCATGTGCCATCTGACTGCTAAGTGGCCAAAGACACCTTTTTTTGTTTGCAGAAATGGGCTGTTAAGATTTAAATATACTTTTTGCCCTTCAGGCCTGTTTTCTGTCTAGATTTTCCAGAGCTTAGGTCATTTTTATGAGGAAAAACAGAAGCTTCTGTGTTTTAAAAGCTCAAATTAGAGAGCTCTTTAGCTTGCACGGGTCATGTAAAACTGAAGTGACCTGTAAAGATATTAGCCGCGTTTACTGCGCCACACTGATCATTTTCTTTCAAATGCACAATTATTTCTTCCAGTCTGAAAAGTGTAAAATGGAGTCCAGGTGGTGTTTGACATTTAAGGTCTGCTCATCAAGGCAGACATCCAGACACTTGATTAGATCCTTTAAAGCTTGGTCATGGCTCATTCGAGCGACCACATTTCCACAGAGATCCCAAGCCAAGAGCTGCTGGCACGTGGAAACTATTCCACAGAAGTCTTTTTTTCCGAAACACTGCCACCTTGTGACATAACCGCACACAAAGACGTCACTGTATGCGAGTCTAATACAGTGCAATGCTTTTCTGCTGATGGAGTTTGCTCCGTTCAGTGACATTTTAGACAGTACACCTCTGGATGTTTTTGCATAATGCTTTCTTTTGCTTCACTGGAGATGCTTTGTTTTATATCCTGGCTGATTGCATCTGTGTGCTTTCTGTACATTTGACAGGTTTGAAGAATATCCTGGATAACTGTCAGAAAGTTCCCAACCCTGACCAGAAGGACAAAGACAATGATGGTGTTGGAGATGCGTGTGACAGCTGCCCTGACATGCCAAACCCCAACCAGGTGACTTTTCTGTTCTATTCTATTCTATTCTATCATCACTCACTCTCCTTCAGATTAGTCACTGCTTTATCAGGGGTTGTCGCAGTGGAATGAACCGCCAATTACTCTGAAATTTGTTTTACACAGCAGATGCCCTTCCAGCTGCAACCCAGCATTGAGAGGAAACACCCACACACTATCCCATATACACATTAGGGCCACTATAGTTTAGCAATAAGGCATTTCTTTGGACTGTTGGGGAAACCAGAGAACCCACAGATTTCAGATTACTTTGTCTTTAAAACTAATATAAAAGAATATTTTTAAAAATGCAACAAATATATGTTCTAAAGGTACCATAGACTGTGTTGATTCAATATGTTAAATAGTTCTCTAATTTCTAAATAGTATGTACACTTAAAGTCATAATTATTAGCCTCCTATGAATTTGTTTTCTTTTTCAAATATTTCCCAAATGATGTTTAACAGAGCAAGGCATTTTTCACAGTATTTCCTTTAATATTTTTTTTCTTCTGGAGAAAATCTTATTTGATTTATTTTGACTAGAATAAAAGCACATTTATTCTACATTTAAAAAAACAAACATTTTAAGGTCAATATTATTAGCCCCCTTAAGCAATGTTTTTTTCCATTGTTTACAGAACAAACCACTGTTATACAATGATTTGCCTAATTACCCTAACTTGCCTAATAAACCTAATTAACCTAGTGAAGCCTTTAAATTGCACTTTAAGCTGAATACTAGTATCTTGAAAAATATTCAATAGAATATTATGAACTGTCATCATGGCAACTATTTTTTTTTAAATCAGTTATTAAGAATTAGTTTTTAAAACTATTATGTTCAGAAATAACAGAAAACAGAAATTGGGGGAAAAATAAAAATAATTAAAACTTAACAGGAGGGCTAATAATTACATTACATTAATATATAGTCACAACATTCATTTACAGTCATACACCAATTGACTTACTAACATAAAAGTAGATCAGTGTCATTTACACAACTACTAAACACCATCATGGTAACATATAAAATTAAAGTAATGCAATAAACATTATTTATCAACATTAGGTGTAAGTTAAAACTGTAATGTAATGTAACTCGTGAGGAAAAAAAGAACCATGGTGATGACAACAACAACAAAAGAGCATAAAAAGTGCCAAGCAGGGAATTCTGGCAAAGTGAATTTACAGTTATTCACTGTATATATAAAGAAAACTTACTGTTTACCTGGTTACAGATTTGTACTTGAGCATTTATACAGTTTTACTGTTGAATTCATAGACATTTTATACAGTAGGCTTAATTATAATTATATTTGGGGGAAAAAAGTATGTATTTCATGTTGTATTTTAAGCTTTAATGTACATGAAAACAAAGCCAGGAATAATATAAACCTCATTATAAACAGATCCATTTTTTAAAATTTCATTTAAGAAAAGTGATAAGAGTGATAGGACACAATTCACGAACGTGTATTATTAAACACTTATATTCAGCAGTCTACATGTGTTTGTTGTCTCGTTTCAAACATACGCAGCAAATTTCACAATATACTGAACATGTTAAAGGAACAAAAGATACATTAATGAATGGTGAGCATTTTAATGATCCTTTTTGGATCATCAGTGTCTGTGTTTTGTTTTTATTGGCCTGGTTTTCTCCATTTCCATGTGGTGAACTCTTATTATTCGGCTATATTTAGGTATATCCAGATTTTCATTCTATCGCACCTTTAAGATTTAGGATCTAGATTTATAGGCAATTTATCAACCCCTAATCTGAAAATGAATAGTATACCTACCAGATTTATTATGATTAGTTAAAACTAAAGAAAGAAAAAAGAAGTAAAATAATGGCTGGCTGTTACAAAGTAACATTTCAGCTATTTGCAAAGGCAAATCCCTCATTGTTATTGTCGTAGTAGCCGACCTTCTCATCAATTAAACACTATCAGACTGGAGGTTTTGGATACCAGAAAGTAGACTTTATTCAACATAATAAAGCCGAGAGTGCAGAGCAGCCCTTCAGGACAACCTGAAGTCTCCCCTAGACAATCTGAATCGTATGTGTCCATGGTGCTGCTATTATACAGATTTTTGTCGCACACCTCTGTGCTCCTGTGACCATCTTAGGAAGTCTTTACTGAAAGGTCATGTATATGTTTAGTGGTCATGTTATTCTTGGCTCTCACCCCGCTAGCTAAGGTCTACGTAAGCGACTGTTTTCACACCAGAGATGTCACTTCATAGATGCAAGTGTTTTCATACATTTTTATGATGATACATTAACTTAATAATATGTCATTCACTCTCCTGACACATATACAGTTTTGTAGGAGTATTTAACATATATAATCAGTGCTTTACATATTCAGTTATTTTACATAATCAGTCATCCTTCAGCACAGCCTTCTCATAGTAGGCTCCTGTGCCGGGTTACTCATCTTACACAAACCCAGTTTTAGATATGGAGGAAATAAGTAAAAGCATTTAGACAATTATTAGGAATATGATAGGATAGGATAAACTTGATTAATTTCTGAAGGGACGTGAGTGCAAAACTCCTGATCTTATGGACTCCTATTAAAATGACGGCATGAAATTTTGCAGAGCAATGATAAATGTGAATGTAGATTAACGTGCATTATTATTAAGTTGTGTATGCTGTATTTTATGTGTATATGTTTATATGTTGTAACTTGTCTATTTTTTTCTGATCAGTCTGATGTAGACAATGATCTTGTAGGAGACACTTGCGACACAAATATTGACAGGTAGAGTCTTATTTACCTTTTCCCTTTATAGTCAGTAAAACAAGTTTATAACTAAGGTCGTTTGTTCCAGTGATGGAGACGGTCATCAGAACACCAAAGACAACTGTCCCAACGTCATTAACAGCGAGCAGTTGGACACTGATAAGGACGGGCTCGGGGACGAGTGTGATGATGACGATGACAATGATGGCATTTTGGATGATAATGACAACTGTAGGCTGGTGTCAAACCCAGACCAGAAGGATGAGAACAGTAGGCTTCACTAATTTTTACTTGTCTAAACCTGAGATTGAATTTAGAGTCTATCTACATTTTCCTAAATTGAAGGTCACTGCTTATTAGTCTTATTTAGTCACTTATTTATTCACTTAGTCTTATTTGAAGTAATCCTTAAAGCAGTAAAAGAGCAGTTTTTCCAAATATTGCATTAGTTACATATGTTATGAAGCACAGTATAAAACAGAAATGAAAAAAAGAACGTTGTATGTTTATTTTTATCGGTCATTCATTTGGAATTGCTGTGCATATCATATCAACAAGTCATCACTATGTTATTAAATTATAAACCGAAATGAACATTGCTTAATGTCATCTACCAGTTGATCAGTTCCGCACTAGGCTATAAACACCCTGATACACCCTAAATGTCTTCAAAACAGAGAAAACTACCTGGATATTAGTTCAAAAGATGATGACTCTTGCTGCTGATGAATTTTAATGCCCTATTCACTCTATAGGAGAGTGCTGAAAAGAACTCTGAAAAGTGCCCTGAAAAGAGCGCTCACCTTACTGCATGTGTAGCCTATTTGTGTGCTATATAAATTCCTATTTATAAAATATAATATGTATAAAATAAAAGCCAAATGGGTGACCTTTTTATCCATATTTTTTTAGAACATCACATCTTTTCACTAACAGATTGAAGTCCCCCCAAAAAGCTGGTCATCCACGAAAGGCCAGACTAACCTTTCCTGAGGAGTATGTTGTGTGGACAAAGGGCTGGTCCAAAGTTCACTTTAGTGATGAAAGCATATTTAGTTTACTTGGGTCTGATGGAAAACATTAAGTTTGTCATCAAACTAGTAAAGGATTGCACTCAACGATGTATATTGAATTCAGTAAAGCTGGAAGAAGAGGTGTCATGGTTTAACAGTATCTATGCAGAAACATGACAGAGCCAAATGTTTATCATAAGCTCCTTCAGCAACATGAGCTTCCTTTCTTTCATTCATCGGCCAATCTCTGGCTAAGTGATGAGTGAATCTTTTTTTTTTCTTCAGAAAATGTCCATATATTCATTCATTCATTCATTTTCTTTTCGGCTTAGTCCCTTTATTAATCTGGGGTCGCCACAGCGGAATGAACTGCCAACTTATCCAGCATATGTTTTACACAGCGGATGCACTTCCAGCCGCAACACATCACTGGGAAATCTCCATATATTGTTCTCTAATTTTGATCTCCACTGTAATTCTGAATCAAAGAAATGTAAATGTATAAGTCATTTTTGAAATGTGGAAATGTGGAAATCAGGAAATGTGGCATTTTTTTGCTCTTTGTGTTTGACAGATGATGGAGTAGGCGACGCCTGCACTGGAGACTTTGACAAAGATCATGTGATCGACAGGATCGACACCTGTCCTGAGAATGCAGAGATCACACTGACCGACTTCAGAGCCTATCAGACTGTGGTTCTGGATCCAGAGGGAGAGGCTCAGATCGACCCCAACTGGGTTGTTCTTAATCAGGGAATGGAGATTGTCCAAACCATGAACAGCGATCCAGGACTAGCTGTTGGTGAGTATGCTTATTATGAAATTATCTTATAAGTGTTGGTTCACCCAAAAATGAAAATTGTTATAATTACACACCCGTAAGTTGGACAAACCCCCCTCATTTGTCTTCCAAACACAAATTATGCATGCTCACACTAGGTAGAGTTGCCTTGAATGGTGGCGAAGTGCACTTGTCCCCCTCCCCGCTCCCCCGACGGCCTGCATTTACATTGCATTTTGCCTTCCGAACCGGAGCACGCTTACATCATCGATGATGCGACTGTACAGTTTAACAGGAAGAGAAGCGCTCTCGCTCACCACAGTGGACATTGCTTTAGTTCTATCGTTTTGTATTAATTTTAGTTATTTGGGATGCAGTGACACTCAAATGTTTAATGTTTTGTCAAATGTTTTGCCGAACAGATCCACCACTTTTGACACTCATAAATTATCATAAAAGTCCTCATAGCGAGGAATTTGCATCTTTAATAAACGATGACAGTTCGCATTCATTGAAAAGTACGAATCATCCATATGAAACAGTCCCTTAAAAGTGACGTATCGTCTTCGGCTTTGACACACCTTTTCAAACCCTGCCAGGGCCGGCCTACTGAACCGCGCCTGGGCCCGATTAGGAGCACTCACACTTGTCAAACGAACATGGAAACACACCTGGGCATGGTTCGGATAGCATATAGTGTGAGTGTAAGAGCTCCCTTATCCTTCATAGACAGCAATGATCCAGACTCGTTCAAAGTTCATAAAGGTACCACAAAAACATCCTCAAAACAGTCTATGTGTCTTCAGTGGTTCAATCAAAATATTATCAAGCTTTGAGAATACTTTTGTGCACACATAAAACTAAAACAATGACTTCATTCAACAGTATCTTCTCTTCAGTGTCAGTATAATGCATGTATTCATGAGCATTGTGCAGTGATGTATACTCCATCAGATACCGGCGCAAGACATCCTCTATTTGAAAAAGCACAGGGGCATCCGAGGTATTATATCAGAGGCACAAACAAGCACAACACAGGAACCCCTGCCCTATACTGACACTGAAGTGAAGAAACTGTTGATTAAGTCATTATTTTTGTTTTATATAAATTTTCTGATTGCACAACTGAAGTCATATGGTCTGTTTTGAAGATTTTTTGGTTATTCTTCTGGAATATGGAAGGTAGAGGAAGCTTTACGATTTCAGCTAAAATATTGAAATTTGTGTTACAAAGATGAATGAAGGTCTCAGAGGTTTGGAACGACATGAGGGTGAGCAATTTGGGTGAACTAACACTTTAATAATAATCTTGTAAATCCAGTTTACTTGGTCTGGTCATCTGAATAAACAGATTTTTGTGAGTTATCAGCATTTTGGTGTGTAAACATGTCAATGTTTAACAGATCCAATATATTAATACACCTGCAATATCTTCTTCAACTGTTGGCATTCACAGACAACATTATGTGATCTTGTGTGGTTTTTGTGTGTTTCTCTCTCTCTCACGCACACACGCACGCACGCACGAACGCACAAACACGCACGCACACACGCACACACATTTACACATGCCTATCATTAACTTGTATGAAGTCACTGTTTTTCTGTTTCACAGGAGAAAGAAAGTGCTGTTTTTTTTAAAGCTTTCATTTAAAAAAATATATAAAATCTGCATCAAACATAACACCCCAAACAGGATACACCGCTTTTAATGGCGTGGACTTTGAGGGCACCTTCCATGTGAACACAGTGACGGATGACGACTATGCAGGCTTCATCTTCAGCTACCAGGACTCCTCCAGCTTCTATGTGGTGATGTGGAAGCAGACAGAGCAGACGTACTGGCAGGCAGTGCCCTTCAGAGCCGTGGCAGAGCCTGGCATTCAGCTTAAGGTCCTCGTCCTCTTCATCTCTATTACTGTCTGAATGCTCAACGTGTGCTTTTATCATTACCGCTGCTCCGCTGAGCCCTCAGCAGACCTAGAAAAATGACTTTGGCCAAACTCTGAAGCATGCAAAAATACTTAAGACACTAAAGGCAAAAACACTGTTGTTGTTTTTTTTTCATATAAGCAATTTTCCGTTTTCAGATTTTGGGCTTTGTGGCCTTTTCAGTTTAATGTAAGGAAAACATCCAAAGTAAATATTAAGCGTTTCAAATATTTGTGTCTGTAGATTTCAATTACAATACATTGTATTTTTTTTTGGTCCTGCTCTAGGCCATAAATCTCCACTTCAGAACACCTTCATAAAACTTGATAGTTTCATTCACAACATTTTATTCTACAACAAATTATGAAAAAGATTTGAAGAGTTCAGATGCAAAAACCTCTTAATGTCGTCTGAAAATTTCCTCTAAAATGAGCATTTTTCTCAGACTCCTGTGTGTAGGTTCTGTATATTCACTTTAATGGCAAAGAATGTTTTTTTTCCATAGCCTTTAAACTGAAATAACTGACCAAAAACAGAAAGCTGAGAAAAATGCTCATTCTAAAAGAAAATTCCAGATGGCACTTACATGGTTTTGTCCCTTCAGTTTTGTATGTTCTGAATTATGAAGTGATGAAAAGAGATTACAAAAACCTCCTGTGTAAAATTGTTGGACTCTAAATGTCTAAAATTATTGGGTATTTTTGACCTGTAGTGTCTTGCTTATACCGATGTTAAGAATGTAGACATTTCCAGTACCATTTCAAATGTTCAGTACTAGTATCTAAGAAACATTTCCTGTTAGCTAATCAATATTCACTAATATCTAAGTATCGTAATAAATAGATTATATTATGCATTAAAACTAGCATCGGCGACGTGGTGGCGCAGCGGGTAGCACAATCGCCTCACAGCAAGAAGGTCGCTGGTTCAAGCCTCAGCTAGGTCAGTTGGCATTTCTGTGTGGAGTTGGCATTTCTGTGTGGAGTTCTCCCCATGTTGGCGTGGGTTTCCTCCGGGTGCTCTGGTTTCCCCCACAAGTCCAAAGACATGCGCTATAGGTGAATTGGGTCAGCTAAATTGTCCGTAGTGTATGTGTGTGAATGAATGTGTATGTATGTTTCCCAGTGATGGGTTGCGGCTGGAAGGGCATCCGCTGCGTAAAACATATGCTGGATAAGTTGGCGGTTCATTCCGCTGTGGCGACCCCAGATTAATGAAGGGACTAAGCTGAAAAGAAAATGAATGAAAAACTAGCATCTGTTTAATAGCTAGTACCAGAACCTACAGTATAACTAGTGTGAAAAAAAATATATGTACTGGTCAGAATTGGATTGCATGCAATTTTGTTACTATAGAAGAATTATTTTATTACTGAAATGAGTACTGGTAATGAAGAGGTATTTGTATCCAATGACGAAGTACTAGTAGAAGGTAAAATAAGCACTAGTGGTATTTATGTGCATATTCACAAAACACAGGACTGACTGAAGTTATCGACATATTATTGTATATATAGTATTGGTATCTTTTTTTGTCGTGTCATTTTGGAGTCATAATTTTGGCAATATTTTTTGAATTATGGAGTGATGGGAAGAGATTCTCAAAATCCTGTGTAAAAAAAAAACCCCTAACTCAAAAATGTTAAAATAAATAAATACACATTTTTAACCTGACTTTAACCATTTAAAAAAATATTGAAAAATTGTGCTAGAAATGCAAGCAAATTAGTGCTCATTTAAACAAAACATTTTAAAAGCCTATTCACCTGCAGTGTTTTGCTTAAACCAATATTAAAGCTGTAGCCAAATAATTATTTTGCTCTTCAAGCATGTCAAAATGAGGATTGATCATTCAAACAAAAGCAGTCATGAGTGAATATATTGTACTTTTCTAGGCTGTAAAGTCTAAAACAGGGCCTGGGGAGTTCCTGAGGAATTCCTTGTGGCACACAGGAGATACAAAGGAGCAGGTGCGTCTGCTATGGAAGGACCCTCGTAATGTGGGCTGGAAGGACAAGGTCTCCTACCGCTGGAATCTGAAGCACAGACCCCAAGTTGGCTATATCAGGTTAGATGGAGATGTCTGACTTTACAGGATTTGGATGAGATGAGGTGTTTTTTCTTCTTCTTCATCATCTTTGTTTTGTCACAGGGTGCAGTTCTATGAAGGCACTGACCTGGTTGCAGATTCTGGAGTGGTTATTGACACCAGCATGAGAGGAGGTCGACTCGGGGTCTTCTGCTTCTCACAGGAGAACATCATCTGGTCCAATCTGAGATACCGCTGTAACGGTGAGAGCAGTGCAATTACTGTTGTAATCATACCTGGGTGTATGCTAGCAATTTTGGCCCCAATGGTAGTATATTTGATGTTGGACTCTCTGCTAATACTGTTAATACTAATAAAGCAGATCTCTAGGGCCTCCAAAGTGCATGGGCTCATAGAAACATCCTAACTTAGCCCTGTTTAGCGGTGCCCCTGGTTGCACCATACTAGAAAGGTATTGTAATACCATATGGCAGGCCATTTTACCATTTATCTTATAATTAATTTTTTTAAAGGGGCATTATGCGAATTTTGCCAGACAATGTTTATATTTAAACACACTTAAACAAACATGCCCATAACTCAACATGATTTTGTTTCATTTTGACATCTCGGCTATCTCTACTAGACACGCCCCTTACTGCTGATTGGCTGCAAGTGTAAAAAGAGATTACTTTTTTTTTGATAATTCATAATGTGCTGCTAAAATGTTTCTTGAAAATGCCACCACAACGTTTCTTTCTTTGTCATGACTGCAAAATAAAAACTGAATTGTTCCTTAATGGACATTAAATCTGGAATGCATAGCCTTCCTGGGAACTCAAAATGGCACTGCAAGTGAGTACCAAAACCTAATGGTACCAAACCATCTGACAGCATGTCACAGCGGAACAATTAAGCCCACATCTGAGAAAGGAACATAGAATTGTTATTTGGTGAGCAGAACCTCAGTCAGTAACACGTAGAGTATATTGTATCTACAAGTATGTGTATTATTAAAATATTAGAGAAATAATAAACCTTCCCTTTTGCTGGAATCCAGCAACTGACTCTGATTGGCGAAGGGGAAAAAAATGTCATTAGTCTGGAAAATTCTCTTGGCAACCCTGTCGGTCCGGCACTGTGGTCAAAAGCATTTACAAATATTATTTTGTTCACCTTAAGATTCTAATGTCTTTTTAAAAGATTCTATATGTATTAGACACGTATTCTTATTAAATAGATACTAGTACTTATTAATTAGACACTTGTACCAATAAAACAATATTAGGAGATATTATTGACTCTGGTAATATTAGATATAAGTAGGTATTCCTTACCACCGTTTCTCAGTCCCGGTCCTCGCACCCCACAGCTCTGCACACTTGTGTTTTTTTTGTTTCCCATTTAGACTTTTGTTCCAATTCGACTATAAGTGCCCTGCAGAGTGAACTCCACAGGATATTCTGCCATGATTTCAGTTTATAGGAAGCATTTTTGTTTCATGCAAATGACATTTTAGCGTGTGATATGTGAATTTATATTGTACTTATCTACGGACGTATATTATGTCACACTTCTCTAGTAAGACATCTCAGGCTACAAATGGCTCAGGCCGTTGTACAAATGTGTGAATGAACGTTCCAAAATGACAAAGATTTCTCTTGCTTACAGTAGGAGGAGAGCGATGAAGGAGAAGGTAACATAGGGAGCAATGCACACTGTATAGGGACCTGTCAATCTAATGAGCTGTCAATCTAAATCAGATGTGATAAATAAGAGAGACATGTGAAATATGCAGATCAGTGGGGCGCGAGGACCAGGATTAAGAAACAATGTATTATACAATATTCATTTATTCATTCATTGTCTTTTTGGCTTAGTCCCTTTATTAATCTGGGGTCGCCACAGTGGAATGAACCGCCAACTTATCCAGCATATGTTTTATGCAGCGGATGCCCTTCCAGCTCCAACCCATCACTGGGAAACATCCATACACACTCATTCACACATACACTACGGACAATTTAGCTTACACAGTTCACTTATAGCGCATGTCGTTGGACTTGTGGGGGAAACCAGAGCACCCGGAGGAAACCCACGCAAACACGGGGAGAACATGCAAACTCCACACAAAAATGCCAACTGACCCAGCCGGGGCTCGAACCAGCGACCTTCTTGCTGTGAGGTGAATGTGCTCCCCACTGCGCCACCGTGCTGCCCTTTACACAATATTATCTTTGGTAATTGGGAACAATTCTTATGCTGTATCTCTAATCGTCTTCTATGCCTTGTTGTGCACTGTTTAAGAGAGCAGCCATTTGAAGTGGTGTCTAAAACCATAGTGGACATTCAAAAGTGTACTCAATCAATCCCTCAATGGACTGTAATAACTAATGTACCACCAATTTACACTCAACCCATTAGAGAATGCCCATAATGCACCGAGAGTTCACACACTGAATTAATTCCCATTTCTGACCACAACATGGCATCCACACTGGAATCCTAGCGGTGTAAGTTTCTATTTAAATATTAAACTAACGTTTGTTAAATTAACATTTGTAAACATGACAGAAATCAAAATACAAATGACACAAAGCAATCACAAATGCTGTCAACATTTAAATATATATATTTAATATATATATATATATATATATATATATATATATTTTTTTTTTTTTTAAATCAACCAGCGCAGCACAAACAAAATGGCATATCTTTCGACGCTCTCATCACTCAGTGCTTGAATTAGGGCTGCACAACATTGGAAAAAACTGACATTGCGATATTTGGTTTGTTCTGCCATGTACAGTACAGTGCTCAGCATATATGAGTACACCCCATTTTGAAAATGAATATTTTTATCCATTTCTCAGTGAATATGGGTTATATATATTGGTGCATTTGAACAAAACAGACTTATTAAATAATAATAATAATAATATTTTAGTCACCAAACATATTTAGAAATTGAAAGATAATACAATTAAATTCAAGCAAAATATTGCAAAAAAAAAAAATTTCCCTCTTTTTTACATTTGTATTTAATATTTTTAATAACTATAACATATAAATTTGAATGTACTAGTTTTTGGACCATTATCGTAAGTTATTTTGTTAGATAGGTTTGGCTTTAGTACTTACTAATCTAATGTATATGCACAAATATAATATTGTATAGCTTTCTATTAAAAATATGAATTTAAATGATAGATTTGTGTGGGGTGCTGAGCACTGTATATTGCGATATTAATGTATCGTCATAAGATGATTTAAATAACTCTCTTTGAAAAGAATTCATAATTATACAGTCATAATTTGTAGGTTATGTGTATAGAGAGTGTGTTTATCAAAGTATAATAAACAAATCACAAGCATAAATGAATACAATAGAAAGATACAAATGAAATAGACAGTGCTTTATGGTATTCTATCAGCATTGAGGTCAAATCAAACAATGTATTCAGATGTAAAATAACAGTGTAGTCTTCATTGTGGGTGGTGCAGTGGGTAGCGATGTCACCTCACAGTAAGAAGGTCGCTGGTTCGAGCCTCGGCTGGGTGAGTTGGCATTTCTGTGTGGAGTTTGCATGTTCTCCCCGTGTTGCCGCAGTTTTCCCCACAAGTCTAAAGACATGCGTTATACAGTAGGTGAATTGGGTAAGCTAAATTGTCTGTAGTGTATGTGTGTGAATGAGAGTGTATGGGTGTTTCCCGGTGATGGGTTGCGGCTGGAAGGGCTGTGTAAAACATATGCTGGATAAGTTGGCGGTTCATTCCGCTGTGGCGACCCCTGATTAATAAAGGGACCAAGCCAAAAAGAAAATGAAAATTAGCTTGAATTCTTCCTAAATGAATTAGTTCGCTGTAATGGGGTTCAACTTTGCTTCCGTTTCCTGGTTAATTATAATCACAACTAAACATTTTAGATTCTGCGATTCTGTGACAATTGCATATTTGCACATTGTGGTATATATTGTGCAGCGCTAGCTTGAATTCACTCATTTTCATTCACTCCTTTAAATAGACTCACTAATATAGGGAATAGTGAATGAGGGTATAGGGAGCAATTTCCAAAGTCACATCTGCTTTTACTCATGCACTGTTTTGAGGCCGGGCCTCACAGTGGCGCAGTGGGTAGCACGTTCGCCTCACAGCAAGAAGTTGCTGGTTCGAGCCTCGGCTGGGTCAGTTGGCGTTTCTGTGTGGAGTTTGCATGTTCTCCCTGTGTTGGCGTGGGTTTCCTCCGGGTGCTCCGGTTTCCCCCACAAGTCCAAAGACATGCGGTACAGGTGAATTGGGTAGACTAAAATTGTCCGTAGTGTATGAGTGAGAATGGGTGTGTATGGATGTTTCCCAGAGATGGGTTGCAGCTGGAAGGGCATCCGCTGCGTAAAACATATGCTGGATAAGTTGGCGGTTCATTCCGCTGTGGCGACCCCAGATTAATAAAGGGACTAAGCCGAAATGAAAATGAATGAATGAATGAATGTTTTGAGGCCACTGTTGAGTTTAACCATTAAAAAAAAAACTATTCTAGTAACATTTCAATAACATACAGTGCTCAGCATATACGAGTACACCCCCCACAAATCTCTCATTTAAATGAATATTTTACGATATTATATTTGTGCATATACATTAGTTTAGTCAGTACTGAAGCCAAATCTGAAGCTAATCTAACAAAATAATTTACAACAATGGTTCAAAAATTAGTAGCCCAAATTGATATGTTAGGGAAACATATTAAATAAAAAAGTCAAAAATAGCAAAAATTAAGAGAAACAAAAAATAAATACATTTTTGTTGAAATGTTGTACTAAACTATAGTATTGATACAATTTTGTAAAGTCACAATTTTGGATTTGTTGACAACACTATAGACATTATAATGCATGTTTATCTTAATATACGTTTTTTTTGACATTTACAGACACAATCCCCGAGTATTACATCGAGGAACAAGACCAGCAGTAATGAGGCTAACAGGGGAGCATTATTAGTGGTAAAACACATCTACAGAGGAGGTTCCAGCACCAAAGCAGATGTGAATGACATGTTGGGTATTCTTATTTCTCATTAAACAAACACTATTTACCGACTTTTGAAATCAAAACGCATAGTTTTGCAGTTATGCTGAATTTACACTTGCTGCCAGAAACTGCCTGTGTTCTAATACACTTCAGGCTTCTGTATTAATAAAGTGGATAATACATTTTAATTGTGAGAATTTGTTCAGTTGTGACAATCGTGTGACACTGAAGACTGTTAAAACGAATTCAGGTTTGTCATCACAGGAATAAATAACTTTTTAAATTGTATTTAACAACAACAAAAATACGCTGAAGTGTATTCTTTAAAGACTTCTCTCAATCTAACAATCTTTTTTTTTTTTTTACCCCAACTTTATATTCTATAGTGTAGTAAAGTGTCACCAAATATAATTTAACACCTTTTTTAGGCCATTATGAATTACATTTCAGACTTATACAAATGCTAAGTGGAAAAGATTTTTACTTGCCCCATCAAAAAAAATCAATAATAATTTAGGTATTTCTTAGCCACATATTTTAAATGATGTCAATACATGAAAACTAGTAGTTGTATACATATACTTTTTTTCTTTCTTTAAAAATAAATTGACAAATTTTAAAAACTCTAAACTTCATAACCGTCTGTAAAGGTCAGTGTCCTCAACAGGTAGCTAGAAACAACTTAAATTTTTTTTTAGGAAGATAATTAAACTATATTGGTAAATTGAGTTAATACATAAGAGTTTTGTTCAAATGGATTGTTGGTGATTGGATGGCTGTTAGCCCGACTTAGTAGCTTTAATATGGAAAATTTAAATCTGGTTATTATGATTTGAGACCTACAACACAATATTTCAGTCTATTAAAGACTTTTTATGGCCTTGTTTTTGAAATTTAAGAGTTTTTAAGACCCCACGAACACCCTGATATTGGTCCATTCACCATGAATGTAAAACCTCAAACATAAATGTTGTCCATTTGGCTTATTGGTCATATTTCAAGTCTCTGAAATAACATGCGATGCTTAGCGAGTAACAGTTTAAAATGTAACATCGGATTTATTGTTTGAATCTAATATAAATTATACTTTCCTTTTTACCCATCATAGTTTATACATCCATAGAAATGACACAAATATGTTTTTCAAATATACCAAAAAAAAAATCATAAAAGAGACCAACGTTATATTCATTTGTCTTTTTATTGAAATATCTGGCAATATCAATAAAAACACTGAAAAGAAATAATCCTGCAACAGTTAAACTCATATGATCCTTCATGGAACGTATTGAAATTATGTGGAGGGGAAACAAAAGGAAATAACTACAATAATAATAAAAGAAAATCAAGACATATAAATGAGGAAAGGAGTTGTTTGTAAACATACTGTACATTTTTGGGGGGATTATAATGTCTTCATGCGAAATTAGTGCGAATAACAAAGCGCAATATTACTTTTTTTTTTTTTGCAGTACATTGAGTACATCTAGTGGTCAACTTTACAATGGACTATTTACATAAAGCACATATTGCAATGTTCATGTCTAGCGTATCTGTAAATAAAGGAAAGCATAATCCAGACTAACGCTACTAAAACCAAATACAGAGCACCAAATGATTCACAGGTTAGATGATGCTAATAGCTTGATGCGGTTGTAGCGTGTAGTGTTTAAGGCAATCAATCACTTGTTTAGATTGGCGCAAACAAGGCCAATTTCTTATAAACAAGACATCAGATTCTTTAAGAGAAATTCTTCAGGCCACACACAGCTTCTGAAATCCTGCATCTTCTAGTCTGCTCAAAACATTTAGGGCAGCTACAACTGCTACATGGGAAATAACCATAAGAATGTCAAATCATTCCAGTTCTAGATTAAATTTGTTCCGATTCAATTCCGACCACTTTTCTCTACCAGAGAGCATTCGCGTTGCTGCTACATTAATGTATGGCTAACACTGCACATAGAGCAACAAAAACCTCTGAAAGATTAAATACAATAGCTGTAAAAAAGCTTCAGAGGAAAAAAAAAAAATACAGACAAATAGCATGCTTGCTAGCCTAGTGCATGAGCTGAAATATTCATTCATTTTCCTTCGGCTTAGTCCCTTTATTGATCAGGGGTCGCCACAGCGGAATGAACTGCCAACTTATCCAGCATATGTTTTACGCAGCGGATGCCCTTCCAGCTGCAACCCAGTACTGGGAAACATCCATGCACACTCATTCACACATATACACTACGGCCAATTTAGTTTATTCAATTCACCTATACCGCATGTCTGGACTGTGGGGAAACCGGAGCACGCAGAGAAAACCCACGCGAACACGGGGAGAACATGCAAAAACACATTACGTATTTTCCGGAATCTCTGTGTAAATGGGGATATAGTGGGCCTCTGCCATTTTGTGTTGTCTTGTTTTTTTTTTTTTGTTGACAATTAATGATTATATGTGATCCTGGACCACAAAACCAGTCTTATGTTTCACTGCTATACTGTTGGCAGTAGCCAAAATACATTATATGGTTCAAAATTATCGATTTTTCTTATAGTTAATGCCATTAGAGTATTACAATGATCCTAACAATGTGGAAAATGGAAAGTTTATTTATTCAGCTTTCAGATTATGTAAAAATACTATTTACTTATACTACTAAAATATTTATAAAAAAAAAAAATTTACTTTTGTGGTCCAGGGTCACATATAACAAATGTAAACTTTCAACACTTGTTCAATACTTTACTGCTGGTATAAAATGAATGAAGAATAATATATTAACATTTCTACATCAAAAGAATTCAGTCCAGTTTAAAAAAAATCATCTAAATGTGACATTCATTTTTATGAAATTAAAAAAAGGCCTAATATTAATACAATCATTTATACAAAAACAAATGTAAAATGGGTCATTTTCAGATGCATCCTGAAACTGCATGTGCATGTAAAAAAGGAAAAAGTATACTTTGGGCTTTAAGCACCATTCAAAATAGTAACTAAATGTGAAAAAAGCTAAATAATAATAAAAAAAATCTATACTTCAACATTGCTGTGAGTTGTACAGTCTGCTAACAACTTGTATGGCAGTTTCTGTTTTGATGTTGTGGCCCTGGCTTCACCTGTCCATTTCAGATCGTTGTAAAAACATTTACAGGGAATGGCAGTCGTATGCTTTCCTTAGAATGCTAGAATGGTAAGATTACTAGTAAGTACCATTCATCACTACCTGAGAAGCCGAAAGATAAGAAACTTTAGGAATGTTGCTGACTTATTTGGAAATATTGTTTTGGTGTAGTCTTATAAGAAACCTATGAGGGTGCTTCAAAAACAAACAAACAAACAAACAAAAAAACAGTATCAAATCCTCTCATATGAGTATATTTATTCACAAATATATATACACACAGGAATAACTTTTTGCACATTCGTTTTTCAGCTGGTTTTTATCACGAGTGCAACCATGATCCTACTGTAATCAGACAGGATATTTATATTAAATAAATACTAACATTTACTCAAATGAGAAGTCTTGTTACTTTAGAGAAACACCCTCGTAGTGAAAAACATCAACTATAAAACACATTTCAAAAAGGTCGACAAACCCTTGAGTGAAAAAAAATAAAATAAAAATCACAGATGTTGTTTGGATTTGCATAGAATTCTTCGGCTACCAAATGAAAAGCATAAAAAGCAAGACACTTACAGGTAACGTGTGAGCCTGAGCAATGCTTCGTTTTCAACACCTTCACGTTATGAGGGGAGAAAAAAAACGAAAGCCCTACCTCAGTATGGGAGCAACCGCAACATGATTTCTGTAACAAATCTCCAGGAAAACATATCTAAAGACGTAGAACATAAGCAGCCTTTGAGAAATCAAAAGCCTTTAACTTATATAAAAAAAAAACATAAAAACTCACTCGCTCTCTCACACACACAGTAGTTGTAACCAGACAGTGGTGATACTGGATTATGGTCAAAGGTTTCTAAGCTTGAAATCTCTTTGGGAAGAGCATTGGAACCACCAGGGTCCACATGTAGAGAAATAAACACACCCAGCTGGAGGCCATCTTGATCCAGAACACGGACCAGCTTCCCTCCAGAAGCCTCTCGATCTTTGCGTTGTCATAACTGCAGACAGAGAACATTATAGAAATATTAAGAATCATGCAGAGTGACATCTGTTCCTCAAAACTGCCTACTGGGAATTTGAAGGTAAATTAAGAATACTATTAAAGGAAATTGGCTCATTTTACAAGTCGCCTTTAATCAGTTAATCAGTAATCAGTTAATTGCTTGAGTTTTACCATTTCTCAATCCATTCAGCCAATCTCCGGGTCTGTCGGGAGCAATTTTAGCATAAATTATTGAATCAGATTAGACCATTAGCATGTGGCTTAAAAATGTCAAAAAATATTGTCTATAATTTTTCTGTTAAAAGCTTGACAATTCTGTAGTATTAACACCAACAGAAAATTAAAAGTTGCTATTTTCTAGGTCAATATGTCTAGGAACTATAGGAACTTTGCTGCAAACATGACACAGCAGCAAAGTTCCTTGATTATTACGCCAGAATGAGGGGTATAGTTCCTAGCCATATCAGTCTAGTCAGCATGTCTTTTCATTTTCCGTTGCTCTTAGTACACAATGCAAGTACAAATGGTCAAGCTTTAAATAAGAAAATTATCTAAACTTTTTTTAAAATTTGAGTGAGAAGCTAATGGTCTAATTCAATTCAATGATTTATGCTAAGCTAAGCTAAAAGTGCTCCTGAGACACGGAGATTGGCTGAATGGATAAAAAAAAAATGGTAAAATTCAACTCTTTAACTCTAGGTTAATTGTAAAATAATTTTTTTTCTTTTCTATGGAATATTGATGGAGTTATTTAGAACTTGAATTTTGAGATGTAAATTCAGAGTTTATCTCTCAAAATTGCAACTTTATTTTAGTAGAATTCTGAGTTTACATACTGCAATTCCATTTTTTTCCCCTCAGAACTGCAACTTCTCCTCTGACTTTTAAAACATCTGTTCCTCAAAACTGCCTATTGGGAATTTGAAGGTAAATTAAGAATTACTATTAAATTTTAATTAAGAAGAACTTAATTAAGAATACTATTAAAGAAAATTGGCTCATTTTACAAGTCGCCTTTAATCAGTTAATCAGTAATCAGTTAATCAGAGTTAATCAGTTGAGTTTTACTATTTCTCAATCCATTCAGCCAATCTTCGGGTCTGTCGGGAGCAATTTTAGCATGGCTTAGCATAAATCATTGAATCCAATTAGACCATTAGCATGTGGCTGTCAAAACATATTGTCTATAATTTTCCTGTTAAAAGCTTGACAATTCTGTAGTATTAACACCAACAGAAAATGAAAAGTTGCTATTTTCTAGGTTGATATGTCTAGGAACTATAGGAACTTGCTGCTATACAGTTATTTAGTACTTGTATTTTAAGAAAAAAGTTGGAATTGTAAGATGTAAATTCAGAGTTTATCCCTCAAAATTGCTACAACTTTAGTAGAATTCTGAGTTTACATCCTGTAATTCCATTTTTTCCCCTCAGAACTGCAACTTCTCTTCTGACTTTTAAAAGTTAAAACCTTTGTGAAATAAAAAGTCTTAAATACCTTTTATTTTTTATTACAATGTAGAAACAAGCTTCTATAATTTAGAAAACAACTTACCTACTGTGCATTTAATTCCTAACTATGCACCAGGAACTTCCCTTTCTAAAATAGCTCAACCAAAATAGCTGGCCTAAGACATATATAAGGATATTTAAGAAAATGAGAACAACATGTTATTATATACTTACTGAAACCAATTGGTTACAGTCATCATGACGTATAGGGAGCCGAGAAAGAAAACAAAGTGAAAGAAGCAGTAGCTGTAGATTGTCCCGTCTCTCTCGTCATACTTCACGTTCTGCCCTCCTGTGGTCTTCTCATCATCATAATCCTCTGGAAAATGTATAAAAAACAACAACATATTTATTAGGAAGCATGTACCACTACTTGACCACCAGGAGGCTCTATCTATCTTTCTCAACTGTGCATTAACCCACACCTAGATTATTTCTCATCATCAACATTTGAAATAGAAAAGTGGTGTTCTAAAACTTTAAAGCAAAACACTGCAGGAAAAAACTTTATGCACCTTTACATTTTGATATTTTAGCCGTTTTTGCTTTCCATAAAGTGTTATTTCTGTGTAATGTAAAGAAAACATCCAAAATACACTTCATCACTCATCGAATACAATACACGCATCATCAGAATTGCACTTTATCAGTTTGGTTAGACTCAAATGCATGTTTTGAAAGGCTGTTTTCTCAAACTGTGCTTATTTTCTCCTTCATTTAGCCATAAATCTCCACTTCAGCAGCACTGACATACACCAAGCCACAAAGATTTATTCACCATCTATATTCTGAGGGTTTTTACAGAAAGATGCTTTCATACATAATTTGACACAATACAATTATTTCTGAATTATGTATTATGTTGTGACATAATGGATCAAAAAAAAATATAAATCAGTAAACAAGAATTTTGAACCTGACTTTTTTTCAAATGCTCCAATCTTTGTGCTAGAAATGTATGAAAATTTGGGCATGTTTAATTAAAGTTAAACTTGAAATGAAGCTGTTTGTAATTCGTCATGCAAATAATTAATTGAGTAAGTATGGGGAAATGTATATTTTTTAGAACTTTGCCTTAAGAGGTTACCTGTATCATCAACCCAGCAGAAGCAGCAGCGTGCTCTCTGAAAAATTCAAAATAAATAAAAAACAGATGAGGCATGGTTTCAGTGATGCACAAATTACAAAAAAAAGGCACTTGAGTAAACGTACAGATAGCCTAATTAAATATTACTCCAGTAGAAGTATAAAGACTTCTTTTCAATACTGATTTAGTCAAAGTACAAAAGTACTTGGTTTTTAAATTTCTGCGGGACATTTATTTCAGTATGTTGATGTACTTCCAACTGAAACAGAATATTGATTATGGGGCGGGGCTTTATTTTTGTGCATTATTCAATCATAGTCAATGGTAAGAGGGCCGTGGCTAAGATCATGTCAAACTGAAGTAAACAGAAAAGAACAATTTCTCTACACAAGTAGATAAGTCAGATTTTGATTGAAGATTACCAAAACATTATTATTATTATTTTGCAGTGAATTAACTTGCATTGGTTATTGATTCGCATAAAGAATAACAATGTGCACTGAACAAAAATAAACATTGTGCATTCTGATTTCACATGGACTTTAAGTAATAAAAGTACTAACTAGTGCTGGCCAAAGATTACTCATATCCAAAATACAAGTTTGTTTTGACATGAGATGTGTGCGTGTACTATATATATACTTATGTATATGTGACTGAAACAAAATGATACAAAACAATTGTGTTACATAGATTAACAAAAAATTTAGAAATTAATTTGTATCATATACACATATTTTATATCAAAATATAAATAATAATTTTCTCAAATATGCAAGCGTGTGTGTGTGTGTTTTACAGTGCTCAGTATATATAAGTACACCCCTCACAAATCTCTCATTTAAATGAATATTTCCTATAGGATGCTTTACAATATTATATTTGTGCATATACAAATTTAGTCAGTACTGAAGCCAAATCTGGAGCTAATCTAACAAAATAAGTTACAGTAATAGTTTAAAAATTAGCAGCCCAAATTTATGTTTAGGAAAAATAAAAAACAATATTAAATACAATTTTCAAAAATAGCTAAAATCAAGAAAAACACAAAAATATATACAATTTTGTTAAAATGTTGTTGTTTGCAATTTTTTTTGTTTATATTGCATGAATTTAATTGTATTATCTTTCCATTTTTAAAGATGTTCTGTGACTAAAATATTATTTTAATAAATATATCTGTTTAATAATCTGTTTTGTTCAAATGCACCAATATATATTACCCATATTCACTGAGAAATGGATAAAAATATTCATTTTCAAAATGGGGTGTACTCATATATGCTGAGCACTGTATATATACATAATAAATATTCACAGTACACACACGTATATAATGTCAAAACCAACTTTTATTTTAGAAGTGATTAATCGAAATTAATATTTGCCCATGCAGCACTAGTACTTAATGATGAATGTTTATTTTGCAAGAAAGCTGAATAACCAAAACTTGTCATACTCTAAAAACCACAGTAATAAGTCAAGTGAAAACATGTGAAGGCACATCAGTTTATAAAATCAGTGAATCATTTACTGGAGACTCAGTCTGAACGGATCCTTCGAATCTATAGTGAGTTGTTAACTCATTCACAGATGTCGGTCCAATTCACAAATTAATTGTTCAGTGTAATTTGAGAACTGACTTATCAGATTTACAGATACAGTTCAGCTTGTTCTCAAACTAAACACAACAATCTCGTTTGCACAGATAACAATTTCCCCACATTAAAAATAACTTTACTCAGCTACTTTCAGGAAAATAAAATACAATATTTTCTTTTTAAATTTAGTTAAGTAAAAGTCTCCTAAACTAAAAAATAATAATAATACTCAGTTAAAGTACATAAAACATGTACTTTAATACAGAAAGTAAAGACACTTACTGTCCACCACTGTTTGGATGGAGTTAATCTTTTAAACACAACACAGAAAGAACACAACACATGTTCACCTCATTTTCAGGCATATCGTTCCTGTACACTTGCAAGGCTGCTGAGCTCCTCTTGGTGGTGGAGATCAGACTGGAGGAAGAGAGTTTATGAGTGGCATCAGACACATGAGGGCAGTGTTCTTTTACAACTGCTAAATACAAAAACAGAGCATTCCCAAGAACTCTTATAAAAATATGCTTATTCTGCTTCAAAGCTTTGTTTTGCCTCACAAAAGCTGGAAGTATGGCAAAAACATTTCAACTGGAGTTGACACAATGAATCACTGGGCTGACAACTAGGGCATACTGCTGTAAAACTGGCTTTGATGGAAAGAAGCAACTCTAACCCGAGAGCTTCAGCAGACATTTCTGCAGTTAATGAGAAACACATGCCAGTTCACAGCTTCTAATCTTCACTCCCTTCCTACCAGACTACCTGCTTTTAAGCCTAAATGAGCATCTTGTCATAGCCAGATAATTACACGTTTCTACCCTTTCTGGGATGTTTTTTTTTTGGGATCACCCATTTAAATAACAGGTTATACGGATATGAATCCAAGCAAAGAATGTTAGTTTATTTAAAGAAACAGCTTACCCCTAAATCTATCTGCAAGGCTGCTTCCCGAAATTGCATACTTGCCTACTATTATAGTAGGTGACAAACAGCATGCAAATGTTTATTCATTATTAATGCTTATTCATAATAAACAATAAGCAAAAACAAAAGAGATCAATCAGATTTTGAATTGTGCATTCAAAGGACACTTTACTATCTCATGAGGCCACAGTGGGGATTTGTGAATGGTATTGTGACACTTAAGATCTTGTGTCATGAAAGAAACACGTTTGCTTTAAAATAATATTAAAACAAAATGCTAATTTCTAATTGATCCTTTATTAAAAAGTGATAGTTCACCCTAAAACAAAAGTTTACTCATCATTTACTCAACAGTTTTTTTACATTTACTCATCATTTACCTTTTTTCTGTTGAACACAAAAGAAATTTGGAAGTACATTGGAAATTGGTAGCCATTTACAACCACAGCATTACAAAACATCTTATGGAAGTCAAAAGGCCCAATTTCCGCTCGCTCTTATCGTGTTTGTTGCTGACGTTTAACATCTTGTGACTAAAGAAAGAGCGGCAACGTGATCGTTTACACCAACGTTGAAAACGACAGGAATAATAATATCGTCATTAAAAAAACACAATGAGCTTTTTTTTTTTTGCTTGAGTAATACGAGTGACTACACAAATGCAGATCAAATAGGATTCGATATTGAGATTCATTACACCTAATTAAGCTCCATCTAACATCAGGATGTGATTTTGCACATTTACTCTGCTAATTGCCATAAAATTGTTTGAGAATAAATGCCCAGAAAACATCTTGAAATCTCTGACGATAACTGAGAGCACATTTTTCAAATCATCTTCTTTTGTGTTCCATAGAAAAAACAAAGAGGTTTGGAAGTAGAGGGTGACTAAATGATGACAGAATTTGACTGAGAAACAAAACTGCACTTCCTCATACCAAGAGTAGAGAATACAGCAGAAGAGTATGGCCGTCCCCACACCGGTCACTATGTTAGTGTCGCTCTTCAGTCCTGACTTGAAAGGAAAAACGCAGACGGTGATGTTGCCCTTGTTTTCGTCCTCCACCACTGAAATAGATGTTGCAAAAGACAGATTTTAAAAAAGGGTGTGGGTGAGCACTGTAAGACTGTGTGAAATCCCACAAACCACTGCAACACACCCAGCACAGCCGGAGACGTTGAGTGTGTGTGTGTGTGTGTGTGTGTGTGTGTGTGAGTGTGTGAGTGTGAGTGTGTGAGTGTGTGAGACGGACTCACTTTCTATGGGTTTGCTGGCCAGAGCGGAGAAGGTGAGGTACATGACATAGAGGGTGATGACGGCAGGCTGCAGAAGACCTGAGGTGGGCTGGACTGTGTGGAGAAACACATAAATACATCACATTCATTGTAGATTTTTACTGATCTGACTGTGTCCGTTTGATAGTATATGGATATTCAGCCATATTGTAGTGCTACGAGGTTGATATTTCTGAAATATGTGTGATGTCTATATTTTCCTTTAGTATTTGCATTCTTTTGTGATTTTAAATTATTTAGGCAATAACTAGCATTTAAATTCCAACCAGAAAGATATATGACACTTTATGGACCTCAGACTTCACCTAGTTTGTAAAAACAAACAGAAAATACTTTTTGAATACTTTTCATACAACACATGCAAAGTCATAAATAAATGTTTCGATTATGCATGCTTACAAAGTTATAATTATTACACCATACCATTATGTTAAATTGAAAAAAAAAAACACTTACCAACCCTTACAAATGAACAAAAATGCTTTTGTGGATGCAATAAAGGAACATTTCAATCTATAACATTACATTACTGCAACTAAAATGCTTGCTAAAGCAATTTCGTCCCAAACTTTGCTCTGTTTAGTGACAATCCTTATTGATTGTGTGAAACTCTCCGTCTTGCACACACATGGGAAAAGCTCCCGCTGCCGGCTCTATGCATAAACTTGTTTGCCTGACATCAAACAAACATCTGCTTGTATGTACAAAAAGTAGGTCATCGAAGTGGAAGCGTGTTGGTAAACTCACAGGTCTGAATGCAGGGCGAGATGGCCAGCAGAGACACAATGAAGCACAGGCCACCATTGACCCCCAGGAAGATCTTGTTGAGAAAGCAGGCCTCTGGATGAGTGTAGTACATGAACATGAACACCATGCCACCCACTGCCACCGAGAACAGCACCAGCGTGACCAGAGCCAGCGCCGCATACCACAGTTTATTATACGTGGCTCCTGAGCTCCTGTGGAGAGATACAGTAAAGATGGTTTAAAGAAGCTGTCTGGGTTCAAGACAACTGCTGCATTAGTAGCAGGATGACAGTTGTTTTGTTCCTCTGACTACGGCTGAGCAAGATATGACAACAATACAATAAGGCAAGTCATTTTATCATTTAAAGTCAGAATGAGAAAACTATTTACTCGTCTTATTTTTATATTCATATAGTAGATGTATCTGTGCATGTCATTATTTTGTAAAAATTAATTTGCGCCCAGAATATTTAATCAAATATCATACCCCTCAACCCCTCGGAACGACTTTGCCTCACTTCTCGTTTCTCGTTTGCTCTGCCTTCATCCATTTTATTAGCAACACACATCTTGCAACAATCCAATCATGTACCACCCTTAATTTTTTTCTCATTTTTCTAATTTCAGGATAGTTTCGAGTGGTTATATCTCATGTTTGCATGTCATCTTAACTTCAGTTTTATGGCGACATAAAATCAGCAGTTGTCAAACTTGGTCCCGGCGTACCACTGCTCTGCATATTTTGCATGATTTAACACACCTGATTCAGATAAGCAGGTCGTTAGAAGAGACAACCAAGAAGGAACCGTTCCGATCAACATGTTCCCTACATAGTGTTCACTACTCTCTATCTCTTGCACACAGGAAATTTTCTGAACTCGAACTTTACTTTACTTTAAAAAAGATACACTAGTATATTTTGTAAATGTACTTTGTAACAATTCTCATCTTACTAGTCAGAACTGTAGAGAACTATAACATTTGGAACAAGTACTAGACATTTTAGAGATTAAAAGTTAAAAACAATAATTAGCACTCCTTCCTTCCTTCCTGAGAAACTATTAAACAAAGTTTGCAATAAACATTACATGTATAAGTATTTTATGAAAATATTGACTGAATTGAACTTTTTTTGTATTAATTATTTTGTCAGTTGTTTTGTATTGTGCATTGTTTGTGTAAATTATAAATGGCTTTATTGATTATATAAATCATACATTTTATAAAAGCATACTGACCCCATACAGTAGTGTATGTAAAATACCATTAAAAAAACAACAACTGCTCTAAAATATTGTTCAATGCCTCACTTTAGCCATTATCTTCAACCGTAGTGTTAAAATATCATGTATTTTATTCAGAACATTCTTGTCATAAGACAACAGCTCTGCATTGCAGATGTTCTCCCAGATCAACATTTTAAATCAATGGTCATTTATAATAGAACTCAAAACCAGTCAGGAAGGGGCCATTGAGGGGCCAACAGAACAACACATTTTTTAAAAATCAGATTTAAACCTGCCATAGAATAAAAATCTGGATATAGGAATTACTGACTAATGAAAGCTTATTTATTCATTCATTAATTTTCCTTCGGCTTAGTCCCTTTATTCATCATGGATCGCCACAGCGGAATGAACTGCCAACTTATCCAGCATTCGTTTTACACAGCGGATGCCCTTCCAGCTGCAACCCAGTACTGGGAAACATCCATACACACTCATTCACACACATACATACACTACGGCCAATAATTTAGTTTATTCCCTTCACCTATACCACATGTCTTTAGACTGGGGGGAAACCGGAGCACCCGGAGGAAACCCACACGAACACAGGGAGAACATGCAAACTCCACACAGAAATGCCAACCAACCCAGCCAGGACTTGAATCAGCGACATTCTTGCTGTGAGGTGACAGTGCTAACCACTGAACCATCATGTCGCCTAATGACAGTTCTATACATGGAAATAAATGACATACCGTGAGCCTCAAACACCATTGCTTCATCATTCTCATGTAAATCCTAATGTAAAATCCCAGTGAAAAACAGGCCAATTGTAACAAAACACTCACTGTTTTGATGATCCACATGAGATCATTCATATGCAAGCCCCAGACACTGTTTTATTGCCATAGCATTTCCTAGTGAGTTTACAACTATGATATTTTTTCCTTATTTTTAATTCTATCTAAGAGTGTATTATATTTAATATGTATGCAGGACTCTTATTTTGAAATGAAACAGGACAGGACAGCTTTAAGGACCAGTAAAAAAGCAGTTTTGTGAAGCAGGGATCTGTTCCCAGTGCATCAGTATGCAAAATGTGGGATACATGGATTATAAATGTATTCAACGCCAACCCAAAGAGGCATAGGTTTAAATGTAGCTTTTGTTAATTTAACATGTATATTGTGAAATTTGCTGCGTATGTTTGTAATGAGGCAACAGACATATCTAAACTGCTTAATATTAGTGTTTAATCCACGTTTATGCATTGCGTCGCATCACACACAACTGTTTCTGGTGAATTTTTGCATTGTAGATATCAGAGAACAATTCAATATATTGTATCAATGCATTCCATGCATGGCACCTTTAATTACACTGAGACCAAAGTGAAATACCCAGATGTGTTTAAGAATATATCACTACAGTTCAGAAGTTTGAAGTCTGTAATGATTCACCATATTGTAAAATCACTTTTTCACAATTTAAAATAACGGTTTAAAAATTAAGTGCATTTATTGGATGGCAAAACAAAACATTTAGCAACCTCTTTATTAACTTTATCAAAACCTTTATTAACTTGTTTAACTTTATTAAACTTGCTGGTTGTGAGTGTTAAACCTGAGCCTGTGCCATAGGTGACCAGTTGCCATTTAGATCCTGATGTTCTCACTAATGTTGTGTCCTTAAAAATACTGCATTTGTTATATATATTTGTTTATAAGTAAATGTACTGCATGTGGATAGCACGTTCGCCTCACAGCAAGAAGGTCGCTGGTTCGAGCCTCGGCTGGGTCAGTTGGCGTTTCTGTGTGGAGTTTGCATGTTCTCCCCGTGTTGGCGTGGGTTTCCTCCGGGTGCTCCGGTTTCCGCCACAAATCCAAAGACATGCGCTATCGGTGAATTGGGTAAGCTAAATTGTCCGTAGTGTATGAGTGTGAATGG
>CAIGQW010052735.1:1431818-1456072 GCA_903798125.1 Danio choprae | reverse complement strand
ACCATTTTAGATGTTTATCTATTTGTTTATTTATTTTAATTTATTTCATTCATTCATTCATTCATTTTCATTTCTGCTTAGTCCCTTTATTAATCTGGGGTCGCCATAGCGGAATGAACCGCCAACTTATCCAGCATATGTTTTACGCAGCGAATGCCCTTCCAGCTGCAACCCATCCCTGGGAAACATCAATACACAACCATTCACACTCATACACTACGGACAATTTAGTCTACCCAATTCACCTGTACCGCATGTCTTTGGACTTGTGGGGGAATATTTATTTATTTATTTATTAGAAATAAATTAATATACAGAATTTAAAAGATACCAGTAAGTCTGCATTTATTTGATTAAAACAGTAAATAATATTTACTGTAATGATAATACCACACACCAATTAATACAAACTAATTCCTAAAATTTAAAAATAAAAAAAATTTCCTGCTTGAGTTTAACCTGAAGCAGAGACGTAAGGCCCACACAGAATCTGCGCCCACAGACCTCCACTGAAAATACCACAGAATTGCAATGCTTGTCATTCACAAAATTAGTAACATTCCTTGCCACATTGTGTGTTCATTTATTTTTTAAAAATTCATAATTTTTAGCTAATGAATAACTTAACTATGCTTCAAGTAATCAACAAAAAATATGTACTCTCAGTTCTGATATTGTCACTACGAAAACATGAATGAAACATGCCAACCAGCAGGTCTGTTTGACATGCAGCCAACTGCTGCTGACATGAGACCTGATTTAATGCTCTACGCATATTAGGTAACCTGATGCTACAAAAATGTAAACGGAGAAGACTCACATGTTCTCGCATTGCGGTCTCCACGGTGGGGGACATCATGATGACACAGGTCACCGTGACCAGCATGAAGAAGAAGGCGTACATGAAGCGTGTGGAGGTGGACTGTTTGATCTTGGGACAGCAGCCGCAGCACAGCGAGCAGGCCGCCGATCCACAGCAGCAGGCCAGCTGCAGAAAAACAGCACACCATTACAATCATTTACAATCAAACAATTATTTAAGTATATTTAAGTATTTAAGTAAAAAAACTGACACAGAGAACATGCTTTAAATGAATAATATATAATAAACAATATATAAATTGCTATAAAAAAAAAACAAAAAACAAAAACAAAGGATGTCTAATGTAATGTCAAACTGAGAAGATGCATTGAGGGGGCTACAAAGATTCTATTGGCCATTGTCTCCTTTAGCAACACAAATGCCTCATTCTTATTGGCTGTAAGCAGTAGCACAGCTGGGTTGTTACTATGAAGCAGCTTGAATCACATGATGCAAGATACAGACATAACATAAGGCTCTGAGATCAGAGCTGATACATTATCAGAACAAATGTCTTTCGCAATCTCTTTTCCCACTGTTTGCAGACAAGATTGTGCAAGAAAAGAAAGAAATATTGAGAGACAAATATATCAAACTAAAACAAACATTTATTTTATGATTGCTTAACATTTTCACATTAATTGCTGCACATTTTAGCAAATTTATTATATAATTTAATAATTTCCACATACAATTGGTCTCTTTTTGTTGCTATTATCATAAACTTATTTGAACTGACAAATAAGATCATGTTTTGTCTTTCAAACAAGATCATGCTAAAATATGTTTTAGATTAAATGTATAGATTCACTGCATAGAAAATATAATTTTGTACAAATTAAGCAGATAAGCTAAGCAAAGCTAAGCATATTTAAAATAAACTATAGGATTTGTAAATATTGCCTTAATAAAAACTTCACTGTTCCTAAAAACTATGAAGTCATTAATGTGGGTTCTCCTCTAGAAAACACCAGAAAGCTAAATGTTCAATGTCTAAAACATGTTAAGTATGTCCACATTTGACCACTTCCAGAGGTTGTCAAAAGCACATTTGTTCAGATTGCTTTTGTAAACGCTCATGTGTTCCAATGCTTTTAAGCAGCCATAAAAGACCAACTACTTACTCTCTGCAGTGCATTCTGATCTAATACATGAATGTTATGGGACATGTTTAGGAAAAGTGAACCTCTTTAACATTGTACTAAAAAAGATTAGGATTCAAACTGTAATTGCCATTCTCATCCCTTACATTCACATGGGTTTATTCATTCAAAAGTACACATTGAACACTCCAGAAAAGGTCATGTAAATGGCCTTTACAAAATCAAAAGTTGTCTCAAGAGATGCATTTGAATGCATGTTAATATCAACCGATACTGCATCAGCTGACCACTTGAGTGATCAGATGACTGAAAATGCATATTATGCTTCTCAAAATTTCACACCCTTGCTTAAAGTTATCTCGCAAGCTTCCTGAGATGACTAGAAAACTTATATGATTCAATTAAAAACGGAAGGCAGCAAGAATTTTTTAACAGTGTGGCAAGTCATTCCATAGGCCAGGCCTAATCACTGAGAAGGTACAATCACTTCTACACTTGAGTCTAGAGTGGGGAATTAAAAGAAGGTTTCTGGTCGCAAGATTTCAGACTTTAAGTGGGAATATTGATGCAGCAATTCAGATAAATAGTTGGTCGAAAATGCATTCGGCAGGATTGCTGTATAGTGTGAACACATTTGTTGAACACCACCTTCTCTCTGCCAGTGAGCTCATTCATAAACAGAAGGACTCGTTGCTGAAGCATGCTGGAGAGACAAATTTAACCTTAATCTTAAGATTTGTATTGGAGGCAGAAAAAATGTATAAGGTAGAAGTTTCTCTTACCAGTCCCAAAAAAACTAAACAAAAATAAATACATATTTTAATGCAAATGAGATTCTGAATCTGTTTTCTGTTTTTCATAAGACACAGATTTGAGAATGTATTATTTCATGTGTATTGTTAGTAATGTTTTTGAAATTATTATATTTTATTCAAAGCAACATTTAGGGACATGAAAACTTCATATTACTTTTGCTGTTTACATTTCGATGCTTACTAAAGTCAAGCCTGAAACTATTCATACCCCAGGGGAATGGATAATCTTTGCCTTGTCTCTACATGCCTATAACATAGCCTACAGAAATAAAAGAATCTCTAATCAATTGTTTATAAATTTAATTAGTCATTACATAAAAGTAGCTCATTTATAAATCGTGTTTAATTGATCTGGGACTTTTAATAAGATTTTTCTATTTTTGTAAATCATGAAAATTGCGCTAGCCTTCGCAGTATTAAATTGAAACATCAGAGAAAGTAAATACCGCCCCATAGACCCTCCATCATCAGACAAGTGGCTGAAAGTAAACAAAACTACATCTTACATTCGTTTGCCATTTACTTTTTTTTTCCGCTGATGGCCCGCATCCTCCGTGCAGTGCCTGTGTGCCCCCCACTTTGAGAACCACTGTGTTAATAACAGTGGAAAACAGGGCCTCTGTGACAAGACAGACATCAGAGGAATCACAGCAACAATCAGAAGGACGCTTCCCCCTCTGCAGACAACAGGTGGTCAACATGTACGATCCCAACCCATTCCTCCACCACACCATGGTCAACCCTAAGGGGGACACAAACAAACCATCCCCCATCCCCTGCCCTGGAGACACTTCTCAGCCCCCTACAAAGAGCCCTTCTCTAACCCTCTCCCGCAACCAACAGGGGTCTGGGTGAAAGGTGACGAACCCTGAGTGAGGACAATAACCTGGACATTGTTTTCCTAACAATTCGGCTTGGGAATTTCTCAAGCTCATCATCAGAAGCGTGTGGAGGGGCTAGAAAGAATGTGGTGTTGTAGCAAGCAGATTTTTGTCCGCTCTGAAAGCTATTAGAGAACTGCTGGGTGCTAAAAACAAAAGAATACTTACTTTTACTTCCTTCAATAAAAAAACAACAGCAAGTCCGTTGAGGTTGTGCAATGATTTGGAAGTCTGCAAAGACAGTCTGTTGTGTACTTTTGAATGCCAATTAAAGCGCTTGTTAGATTAAAGCCTTATGATTTTCACAGGGAAGAAAGCATTGAACAAAAAAAAAAAACCTTTTCTCTTTACTTTTTTTTTTTTTTAAATACTAGGTTGATGTAACCCAATGTTGGGTCAAATGTGAAAAAATAAGTCAAGATTCTGACCCAACATTGGGTTACATCAACCTAGCATTTTTTAGAGTCAGTGTATGGTTCTAAAACAGGAATGAAAAAAAAATTTAATAAAACAAGACACTTGACACTAGACAGTCAAACAAATAATCAGATTCCATTCAAAGTGATCCTGGTTAATGTTGCAAATGACCAAGAGCATAAAAACCTATTTATACTGATATATTTCACTGAGCTCAAGTACTATCAGTTTCGAAACTCGTCAGACAATTAACCTATAGTCTCCATGTCATGAATAGCTGCTTTGTGGGTCTGCTTGCCAGGCAATTGTACAGCTGAGGCAAAAATGTATTACTTCACTGTTTGAAGTGTACACAAAAAAAGTGCTCTTTTGTGCGGTGCGAACAGTACCCATAGTAACACCAAAGAGTCAAACCTTCCTTACTAGAACTGCACTGCACTGAACGTTGATGGATGGATGGCGATCGCTTGACAGCTTTTTCAGTTGCAAATACAGAGTCATCTAAAGGCTCATGGGACAAGAGTAAACAACCTCTAAAATGGTAATTGGAGAGTGAAAGAGATGCGTAAAAGCTGTGTGAATTTCACAAGGGTGAGAATGTCTCACTACTACCCAGAGAGTCAACAAAGATAGTCCTGCCACAAACGCCACCTTTAAGCTGACTAAGAGAAAACTCACTAGCTGAGAGTTGAAGAACATGTAAAAATATACAAACCTCCTGTAGCTCAAATAATAGAACATGGCTCTAACAGCTGTCAATGGCAAGGCTGTGAGTTTGATTCCCAGGTAAAGCAAGATGAAGCTCATAATATGTGTACTAATAAAAAAAAATGAATTTGAAAAACAATGTGGTTCTCAATCCTGGTCCCCAATCCTAGTCTCTCTCTCATCAGCTAAGATAACCAGCTAAGTAGAAGAGAGCTCTAAGAAGGAACTGTGTTCAGATCAACATGTTCCCTAAATAGTGTTCACTGCTCTCAAAGTTTAGTTTATTAAAAAAAAAAAAAAAAAAAAATTTAAACTATACCGCTTTTTGCACCATTTTCAATGATTAAGGAAGTGTGAAAGGTAATTTCACTGTTATCATGTGATTAGCATAGAAATCACATTACTCTTGAATGGAGCACACTTACCAACTGAAATCATTGAAGAACATACTCTGATGTCCACTTGGCAGGGCACTTATGGAACAAACCTCTTAAGAGGAACAAACCTCTGAAGCGGTAAAAGAAACCACTGAAGCAATAAGAGAAGCATACAAAATATGCATGATGTGTGTGTGGGTTGGGGGGGACCAGTATTGAGAACCGTTGCTATTGACCTAATTCCACAATGCAGAAGTGCGCTTGTTTTTCTGATTGTTTTTTAGTTTGATTCCGATTGAGTTGCCAATGGGAGTAATGACTAGGAATAATAAATGGCAGAAAACGGTCAAACTGCTTGCTGTACAAACTAGTGTGTTTATGACTATACATAAAAAGTAGAATAATGTAATAATAAAATGTACGTTTGCAACATAAAGCAGCATAACAAGCATTTTCTAAATGTCTAAAAATAAAGGAAAGTGAATGAGACCAGAAGTCTCGAGCCAAAAAGATTCCAATGACTCTGCTCGCTAGTACAGGAAACATAAGGTCAATACGGGATGTGGTGTGAACATATGTTTCAGCCAATTACCTGTTTAATTTAATAGATATTAATCTGTTAAAATTGAACAGCATACTAGAGAGGGTACACAAACGCTGTAGATTTTGTGTGGGACAGATCTTAGAAAACAAGGTTACTTTGAGGCTTGATCAAGAACAGTGTGTCATTAAATTAATTACTAACAGACATTCTGAGATAATGACCTTCCCTTATAAATAGTGCTGCAACAGTAATTCAGACATGCTTTCACGCTGTTATATTAGTGGGCAATAACACTGTTTTATAAGAATGCATCATCCTGACTGATTCACAGCAAAGACATGCATGACTCAAGCCCAGACATCTGAATGAGAAATCACAAAATAACATCTCCCTCTATGACAACAACTGAGAAGCTTATCAGACATAACATGACACAAAACATCAAGATTGTCTGCTTCTTTACATCTTTACATGAATCATCTCAGGCTTTTTTGCTGTCCTATATGCATATACAATTCTTTTCATGATTTATGCATTAATTTAGGAAATCACCCTTATTCAAAGCGCTATAAAAAGTAAATACAAATCATAACAGGCTTTTAAGAAAAACAAATCCATTTTCAAATAAAGTTGTTTTTTTTTTACTTTGGAGTTGGCAATTCACACTTCACAAGAATTAAAACTTGAATGATATACATTTTAATAATCCAATTTTACAAAAAAGTAATATGACACCACAATTATAACCATGACAACCCAGAGAAAGAATTTTTGGGGAATTTTGGAAACATCAGATGGATTCTAAGAGATCAGGCATTTAACCTGACAGATGACATAATTGCATCTGTAATAGAGAGAATAATAATAAAGAAATTGAGAATGTCATTGTCTGTTTCGTGTATCTGGTTACATGTAGTTTTTATTTTTAGTGTGTATGGGCCAGTCCGTTAAAGTGCACACACATTGTATGTAATATATATATATATATATATATATATATACACACACACACATACATATATTCATATATATATATATATATATATATATATATATACACAAATACATATATTCATTTTCTTTTCGGCTTAGTCCCTTTATTAATCTGGGGTCGCCACAGCGGAATGAACTGCCAACTTATCCAGCATATGTTTTAGGCAGCGGATGCCCTTCCAGCTGCAACCCATCACTGGGAAACATTCAAACTCATTCATACACACACTCATTCATTCATTCACACACATACACTAGGAACAATTTAGCTTACCCAATTCACCTATAGCGCATGTCTTTGGACTTGTGAGGAAAACCCAGAAGTTTCCCCCACAACTGGAGCACCAGGAGGAAACCCACACCAACACGGGGAGAACATGCAAACTCCACACAGAAATGGAAACTGACCCAGCCGAGGCTTGAACCAGCGACCTTCTTGCTGTGAATTTAAAATTTGCTTTTACTTGTACAAGTTTGTGGGACTCTGTTGTTTTGTGCCCCATTTACTGACAGTTAAAAACAATTAACACACTCTCCTAAAAATATCCTCTTACACTCTAAACGATGCTATGTTGTTTTAACCCAATGTTGGGTCAAAGATTAACAAACCGTTGGGTTAAGTTTTTTTGATTACATTTAAATTACACTTTTTAACCCAATGGTTGGGTTTGTCCATAGAGTTTGTTCTGAAAAACCAAAGGAAAAATGATCACAGTTTCTATCCTTTTTGCAATATATGCCATAAATATGGCTAAATAAGACTGTTCACAGGCCTCACAGTGGCGCAGTGGGTAGCACGTTCGCCTCACAGCAAGAAGGTCGCTGGTTCGAGCCTCGGCTGGGTCAGTTGGTGTTTCTGTGTGGAGTTTGCATGTTCTCCCTGTGTTGGCGTGGGTTTCCTCCGGGTGCTCCGGTTTCCCCCACAAGTCCAAAGACATGCGGTACAGGTGAATTGGGTAGACTAAATTGTCCGTAGTGTATGAGTGTGAATGAGTGAGTATGGATGTTTCCCAGAGATGGGTTGCAGCTGGAAGGGCATCCGCTGCGTAAAATATATGCTGGATAAGTTGGCGGTTCATTCCGCTGTGGCGACCCCAGATTAATAAAGGGAATAAGCCGAAATGAAAATGAATGAATGAAAAGACTGTTCACCTGTGTTTAAGGCACACACAAAACCATAATTATTTTTTTTGCCATTTCTGTACAGTATTTTGTAAAAATTCTGCCGTTTATCTGAATGAATTTGAGAGTGTAGTAACTAATAACATGAAATAAAAAAAAATTACTTTTTAAACTTTTATTTGAGGTTTTCAATGCAAATCCATTTAGATTCATTTGTTTGATAAACAAGTCTCTTATATAATACATCTAAAAGACATTACATAAGTAAATAGACTCAATGATGGGCTAAAATATCTGCGTGCGCACATTCCATATTGGCCTCAAGCAACACATCAGTTGCTTCAACATTATACAATTATCATCATGATATCAGCTAATAAACTGAAGACACATTGAATAAGCTGCTGTCTTTTCGTGAGGTTGGTCGTTTGAATTTGGAATTCTACAAATGCCACCGCTGCTGTTGATGTTGTTGCTGGGATAAAGAGGGAACAAATGACCATCAAAGTGGATCAACAGTTAAAACAAAGTTGGTTATCTAATGATAGCAATTATTTAACAAAGACCGAGACCACGCAATGCAAGTCCCCCCTCCGACTCTGCACATTTGTGGGGCCACTGGCTCCTGACAAGCTTAGCACTAATGAGACAACACTATTGATGCCGAACACTGACTGCAAGCTCTCCCTTTCCACTGCTAATCTAATGCAAACAAGCAACCACATGGATCCAACCAGGAAATGAAAAGACCACCCGTGGACACCCCCACGTACAAGACAAAGTTGATCCTCTGAGAAATTAGTAAACTCAGACTGCGAAGGAGACAATTATAAAGGTCATTCAATTAATTTCCATATCTACATGTAAAAAAGGCTCTATTATTTCCATGATGTGGATGACAATCAAAAAAAGAATTAATGCAGACTAGTGTCTGTGTATAGACGTCTTTGTGGTTGTGTGAATGAATGGTTGAGTTTTGTTTAATCATACACATGATTTTCAGTGTCTGCCATCTTGCCATTTCAGGACATGAACAAAGAACTTTATAAGAGTCCCTTCACCAGCATTGAACCGTTTCATTTGGGGGAAAACTCAATCATTGCAGAAACACACAACAAATACAAATTCATCAAATTCGACAATAACAGTATGGTCTGACTTGGGGAAAAAAGTACTTTCATATTCTCAAAGTAATAAAAAAATTAAAACAATAACACAGACTTTACTTTTTAAAAGAATAGCCAGTTTGGAGTCAGGCATGTTGGTTTTGTAAACCTAAAAATATCTATGTATAATGACATAATGTAAAAGAAATACAACAGAAACACAAACAAGAATAAAAGGGACTTTAAGGAAAAATGTTAATTTTGTCAACATATGTTGACAATATATATCAACATACTCAACATATATTCAATATGATTTTATTTCCATTAATTTGATCAAATTTCATAAACAAGTACGATTTTGCAGAAAACAAGTACAAATTTGCCATGTGTAGAATGTGAAATAAAGACAAAAAGAAGATGAAACATGGTCTGTCATAGCTATGATGATATAATTTCCTGACTGTTGTAGCACAACATCATAAAAAATACTAACTAAAAAGATAAGGTTTGAGGCCACAGCAATGGAGAAATAATCAGCAGAAACCATCTGATTAAAAAAAGAAAATAAAAAAGCCTTAAAGGGATAGTTACAATTCTGTCTTTTTCATCCTCTCAGTCCCTCACTTGTTCTAAAAATGTTTGAGTTTCTTTCTTCTGTAAAACACAAAAGAGGCTTTTTTGAGCAAAGCTGGAAACCTGTAACCTTTGCCTTCGCTATTGGGGTTTTTTCTACCATGGAAGTGGATGGTTACAGGTTTACAGCTTTCTTCAAAATATCTTCTTTGTTTAACAGAAGAAAAAAAATCAAAGGTTTATAACCACTTGGGGATGAGTACATTTTCAGCTTTTATTAAACTATCCCTTTAAACCAGCCTAAAATATCTTGTGGTTTATGCAGGTCTTTAAGCTGGAAACTGGATTCGGTGTGAAAAATGCCATAAAACCCTCTAAAATCAGACAACAGCCCACCTTTATCAGATTAGGTGACCAGGCTGGTTTAAGCTGTTTTTAACCACATTGTCTGCTTATAAACATAACGGGTTTGAAATAAAGAGCTGGTCCTGTTAAATACAAGAAAGAGTTTATGTGGATGAGATTTAGCACGTTCATAAAATTGTCATGCATCAATTTTACCGTCCAGAACTCATGGCTGTTAGAACTGACATAGAACAAACAAGACTGACACTGAAAAAAGCTGCGCTGTCTCTGTTTTGTATACGTAAAACTGACACATTTACAAACAATACAAAGGCGCAACTTGTACACTTAAACTTCGTCCATAAATAAAAACTAAAACATAAAAAACAATATGCCGACAATAGAAGCATCAGACAATAACATGAAACATTTTAAAAAGGAGAAGCAGAGATCTCCGCGCGGTTAACGATTCATATTGACACGGTGATGTTAATATATGCCAATGCATCATCACTCACCTGAGACACACAACACGGGGTACACATGCTGACAGAGAAACAATTCCTCCTTAACACACAACGGTCCGGTTATAATGTTTTAGCTTGTGAGATTCGGAATAACACGACCGTGGCTCGTGCCTGCTATGGTCTCGCGCACTCGCGTTCTTCTGTCCTGCACGCGCGCCACCGCTCTCACAAAAGATTGACGTGCGCGCGCAGCAGACAGGGGTGTCCGGAAGCTGTAGAGATGATGATGAAGTAGAAATTAATTCCAAATCAGAGAGTCTGCTTGGGTTTCGCTTGAGCTTCGATGTTTAATCAAATTCGGTATCGAATTCGCTTACAAATCAAATCGAACCGTCATTGCATATCACTTCCGCCATCGTCATAATGTGAGGGTTTCATATTTCCCCTAACCACAATAATAATGAAACCCATTTAAAGTCATTTTACTTTATGATTATACAAAAAACCTTACTAGAATTTAGAAAAAAATGTATTTTATGTATTGTTACTTCCAACTTGGATGCTTTTTGTTTTAGATTATGCCAAAAATGCAGTTCTGCTTGTTTTGTTTACATGCTGTATATCGGTTGATGGGTGGGTGTTTTACTTGGATCTTTCTCCAGTTTGCTGGGAGTGACAGCCAAACAAAAGCCTCTCTTTCACTGTTTGACACCATGTGCAAAGTATGCAAGTTGCAGAGAACATCTGTTTTCAGCACAAACTGCCTGGGTTCAGTAAACTACCTGTAGGTTGATAAGGAACTTATTTACATACTACTAATTCGTTTTAATTGGTCTCTATTTACTGAAACGTTGTCTGTAAATATTAACTCAACATATCAATGCGCTGGTGAAATGAGGCCAGATTACTGAGAAACTAAACGGAGAGAGAAGTTACAGAGACTGTGACAACAGCGCCTCGTTTAGGGCTACAAATGCAATTTCAAACCACCATTTTTTATAATGCCTGAAAATAAAAAACAGATTGGACAGACCAATCTGTAAGCTATCTAGAATGATCTGACCAACAGTCATCAGATCATTTATTTTAGTATTACTTGAGTGCTATTAAAATATTTGTAATTATTAAAATTGCATTAAAAGGTAAAGGCAAATCTTTATTTATTTGTTTTTTTTGCAAATGCTAAACCGACAATCAAAACACATACTAGTGGCATACATTGGGTGATGTGTATATCTGTGTAAAACAGACACAATGGGAACAAATTGAATTTTTTATAATTTAATTTCTTCTATTACATAAAAAAAGTAATTGAAAAACTAAATGACACATAAATAGTTCATTCATTCTGTAACTCTGTTAAACAGTGCATTCAGGACCACGGCGACACCAGTGGGAGAAATCAGCATCGAATGACTTAAAACACCAGCTTCTTTTTAAGGGTACCTGAGAAAAAAAAAAGAAAAGGCAGAAAAAAGATTTAGATGTGATTAAGTTCCCTTCATATACTATACCAGCTTAATATACTGTAGAAAATGATTATCTAAATTGATAATTGAATATAAACACTGTTAACTGCACTCAATTTAACAAACACTATACTTACAACTAAAAGTTTAATAATCAAACAATTGTCGGAATTTCATAATTTAACTGACCTGAGCTGAATAATCACACTATTGCCTTTTAGATTAGCTTTACTAGCCTGGTTTCCACCTGGTATTAACATGCAAGGAATGTGGAGAGCTTAAGGTAAATGTAAGTCTTTAAGACCAGCTAGAAAATGCAAAGAACAAACAGATGGGAACAATGTCAATATGGTCTCAAAATGTAAACATCTAAGAAAAAAAAACAACAACAAAAAAAACTCCACTCCACTCAACACTCCAAAGTATGAAAATTATCATTAGTATGAAAATAGGTCTTTAAAAGACCTAAATTATTTTGCACATTTTATGGCTCTAAAAATTTTTTTTTTCTTAAATTGGGTTTTATTTACTATATTCTGTATTTTCCATTTTAAATAAACTGTAATTATCATAATTATATAACTTTAAAATAATCAAAAAACAAATTTATCTTTTATTCAAATGAAAATGAATTACATGCCTTCTTTTTTAGGCTCACAAAATGTCCCATAATGATCAGGTGACCAGTTAGCAGGCAGAGAGTAGCTTATCTTTTGTGGCAGATTAAACAGTCAACCATGTAACAGATTCAACCATGTTATCAATGGAGAGAGAAAAAAAAAGAAAGAAAAAAAGAAAAAAAAGAAGAAGAAGTGACCAACTGCATTTTTGGCTATGACTAGAAATGCAAAAAAAAAAAAACAAAAAAAAACATTGACACAAATTTTATCATACAAAGCTCCATGAACACTTTTGTGCAGGGAAAAATGCTTTCGTCTTTATATTGTCAGGCCACCAGAGATCATATTTTCAGTTTTTTTGCAGCACAAAAATGTTCATAGAGCTTTGCATGACTTCAGTTAAACCACTGAAGTCACACGGAATGATTTTGGATCCTTTTCTGTATTTTGAACATCTCTGGAGCATTGTGGTCTATAGAGGATAAGGGGAAAATACTTAAATGTTTTCATTTATCTTTTGATCATGAATGAAGGTCTCAGGGCATTTTTATTTTTGGGTGAACTAACACTCCAATAGGGCAGCACGGTGGCGCAGTGGGTAGCACAATCGCCTCACAGCAAGAAGGTCGCTGGTTCGAGCCCCGGCTGGGTCAGTTGACGTTTCTGTGTGGAGTTTGCATGTTCTCCCCGTGTTTGCGTGGGTTTCCTCCGGGTGCTCCGGTTTCCCCCACAAGTCCAAAGACATGCGGTACAGGTGAATTGGATAAGCTAAATTATCCATAGTGTATGAGTGTCAATGAGTGTGTATGGATGTTTCCCAGTGATTGGTTGCAGCTGGAAGGGCATCCGCTGCGTAAAACATATACTGGATAAGTTGGCGGTTCATTCCGCTGTGGCGACCCCAGATTAATAAAGGGACTAAGCCGAAAAGAAAATGAATGAATGAATGAATGAATGAACACTCCAATACCTGGTGTAAAAGGGACCTCACATTTGAAGTTTGCATTATTGATTCGGTTATTTTGCTGCTTTTTTATGTAGAACTGATTATGAAACAATAAAAATATGAAGTGAATTAAAATAATGACTTTGAGCATTATATAATTTAAAGCACACTGACAAATATCATTTTAAATAAAACATGCATGGCACTGTCTGATTAATGAAGTGTTTGTGTATGTTATTTCACCCTGTTCAATACTGTCACGTTTCCTCTTGATTCCGATCAACAGGTTTTCTTTCTCTTTCAGGGCTTCTGTTGAGGAGTTTGGTCTGGGTAGTTGAGGGCCTGGGGTTGGTCCTGGTCTATTGCTGAAATATTTCATTTTCAAAGCCTGGAACAAGAATATCCATTCATTCAGAAGCTCTTTAAGGAGCAGATTAATTTTGAGAGTAGGAATTAAGTTAGTTAACTGCGACTGGTCATTGCTACCTGTGTAGCTGTAGTGCGTGAGCAGGGGTCAAAGGTGAATAACCCTTTCAGGAGCTCCAGCAGGTCATCGCCAGCAGCACTGAAGATGTGCTCCAGTGGAGTGCCAGGAAACGGCTTAAATGACACGTAGTCTGGGAGACTCGACATTCCCTAGTTCCACAATCACAACAAAACAATGACTCAACTTCATATACATATTTAGATTTTGGTAAGCCTCGAAATAAATCCATAGTACCTGTCTGCGGACTGCAGGAGAGGGGCGTAACATGAAGGGGGAATAAAATGCAGCAGGGGCTTAAAGTTTTTGAGATCCCATTGAATCATGCGAGATGTCAAAATGAGATGTTGTCGAGGTTAATCCACAGCCTATTCGTTTTATACATTATTAAATTCATTAATTTAGCAACTCTGTTTGCTGACTTCAAGTTTTGTCATCACAGTTACTCAGTGTCGCCCCCTTTTGTTGCAAATAATAGTAAGACGTCAAGTGCATTAAGTATGAAAGCCTCCACAAGTCGCAGCTGTACGCACAGTCAGCTGAGGCTCCAAGATGTCCTCCCTGCAGTCTGTTCAGTCAGATACATTACATAGTGGACATTGTGCACATACTTTCTGTAAGGGCTAAGTTTAGGGGTAGAGTAGGTGTAGACGTTAATAACTGTGAGGGGTACGTTTAGTGTTGGAGTAGGTGTAGTTGTTAATTAACACACAATGTAATGCGAAATTTAATAAATACAATCGGATAAGTGCCAACTTGTTGACAACATCTCGTTTTGACATCTCATGTTGTTCAATAGAATCTCGACAACTTCAAGTTACACACCACTCTTGCAGTCTGCAGATAGACCCTACTCAAAATTGTACATACATAATTTCCTTGTAGAATAACTTGAGTTCCAAGTGGATACTGCACACTGGTGGTGATGTGGAGAGACCCCCCCTCATGATTGTGAAGCGCTTTGGGTGTATGACCATACACGATAAATGTGCTATATAAATACACATTACATTACATTATGCTTTTGTATTGTTTTCTTATGCAAATTTGAAGGGATCATTTAGGGGACAATTCTTCATTACTGGGGCAGTTTGTACCAGAAGTGCATAAATTAAAACTTAGCATAGTTGTGACGTAAAGAGACACTAAGTCACAACTTATGCACTGCTAAATAGTTTTGCGTTGCACCATTGAACTTAGTTTAAACCTAACTCTATGGTCCAACTAAAAATGAACGGAAGCCTCTGTCCAATAACGGCAGAAAAGAAATGACTGCAAGATTAGATTACACAGATGAGCTTGTGATGATAACAAAGAACCACAAATTCTCACTTTCTTTATCTCTCTCTTTCTACGGCCTTTTGTACAAACCAACTAGTAGTTACTAAGACTTTAGTGTGGACTTTATGCTCCAGATTAAGCAACTTATGAACATATATGAATAATTTATGAATGGCTAGTGCAACCTTCTCTTGCTTCATAACATTTGTATTACCCAGGATCAATCTTACAAAACCTTTGGCGTACTGTACATATTGGCTGTAAATGATCTTGCAATGTCCATGTAAGGCTCAAAAGCATCTTTACTACTTTCGAAAACTTAGGGTGTTTGGTGTTGAACAGAGAGTACTGGCGTTGTTCTATCAGGCTGTGATAGACAGTGTCTTATGTAATGGAATGGTAATTTGCAATGGCAACATATCAGGTAAGCTAAAAATTACAAATAAATGGACTGGTTCATACAGCTAATTCTCTTAAAAAAACAAACAAAAAAAAAAACAGTTATTCAGGCAAGTAAGACTATAGCAGATCTCTCTCATGTCTTGTACTCAGAATATAATCTGCATGAAGCTTCCCTCAGGTTGACATTATAGAGTTTCAATTAAATGTATAAAAATACCTGAATAGATATAAATAATATTTTATTCCCTTAGAAGTAAATCTCTTTAATTTAGGGTATAAGGTGATGGCAAAATGATGGGGTTGCAGGTGTTGGAAGCCCTTTGTTAATTCTGTGTGTTAAATTCTCTGTGTCCTATAATGTATATATTATGCATTTTATATGTGGCAGATCTTATGTCCCAGACAAATTGCGACAAATAAAATCCTATAAAGTAGAATTAAAGCTGAAGTAAAACTCTCACTTACAGGCCAGATATCATCTGTTGGTGTTCCCAAAGCTTCAAATATCTTCGTCAGTTGGTCCAAGTCTGAATCTCCAGCTAAAAATGGCACCTAAACAGAAAATACAAAAACGAGTTATTTTTAAAGATGGTAAGTAATATTTATTACATCAAAATATATTCTCTTAACGCACATTATTGTTGTCGTTTACCACTTTAAGTATGCCAGTTTATCTTCCCCAAAAACTTTTTCTTAGGTAATAAAGCTTAAGTAGACCTTTTTGTCTCTTTCTGTATGAAATGTTTCAATATTTCCCTGTGGAGTCTACAAAATGACAATATAAATGCCATGGTTGGAGTAAAAATTTGTCAGCCATAGCAAGCAGGCGTTAGTCTTGCAAAGATTCAGTTCAGCATCTTATAATGTCTACTCTCCAAAATTATTTTTTTCATAATTTTAGTGTGACACTAGCAGCACATAAACTATATGTAATGTATTTTTTATTTAATGTCATGTCAGCAACCAAGGCTATTTTCATGGCAAGAACTTTTCAATAATAAATATACAATTAAAAACAACAAACAAATGAATACATAGATTAAATAGGATTTTTTGTGTTAATACATGACAAAAGTTCTAACATTTTTCCTGGTGTCACATTGTTAAAAATGTCCTTAAAAATTCATTTCATTTAAAAAAGCCTTCTGGAATCATTAAAAGCAGGACAGTCCAGTAAAAAGTGTTTTACAGTAAGGGGAGTTGTGCAGTACAAACATTGAGTGGGGTCTTCATCTTTAAGCAAAAGGCATGGTTTAATCCTCTATGTCTAAAACGACATCTGGTAAAAATCACTTGATCAAATCTAGTCTTAAAATGTCTTAAAACTCTGTTTGAGATTTCAGGTTGTATTTCATACAATTTATTATTTTCCAATGCATCCCACTCCTCTTGCCACTTATTATAAACGTAAACATTGATAAAAGGTCTCATTTCTGAAGGAGGAATTTGGCATTTGGTAAACAATTGTTTGAAATCGTCCTTAGCAGCTGCATCAGCTTGCTCGTTTCCTGAAAGCCCAACATGTCCTGGAAGCCAGCAAAAAATGATATGAAAAAACAGACTTTGTAGATGGTTAACTTTAGTTAAATACTATCAATCAAAGGATGATATTTTATTTAAGATTCCATCACTTGGAGGCATGATTTGGTGTCTGTAAAAATTGCAGAAACTATATACTAGTATACATGCTTTACTGGCATTCAAAAGAACTAAATAACATTGAGATTTAGCTGATGCTTTTATCTCCACCAACCTGCAAATGAAAAGCATAACAGAAAAAAAGAGCAACAATTTGTTGCTATGACAAGTCCCAGTTCATACCAAAGTTTTTAAAAAATAAACAAATAGAAGAGGAGATAAAAGTGCTAGTAATAACAGATCAAGTCAAGTGTTGATGAAACAGATGCATCTTTAGCCATTAAAAAAATAAATCCACTGCAGACTGGAAACAAACCACACTGAAAAAAATGGCATTAACTTAAACTAATTAATTCAACTTTTTACAAATAGAAGAATGGATTTTTCCAACTTATTTATTACTGGAACCCATAATAAATTAAGTTGAAACTAATTAATTCATGTAGCTGTAACAAAAACGTTTTCACTTTTTACAGTTTAGCAGGAAACAGTGACAGTCTGTGAAAGGGATTCTGAACATCAACCTTGGCACCACAAGGTTCCTTTCACTGGAAAAACAAACAAAAAAAAAAACCCACTAAATAAAGTCAGATACTCACTCGGAGTAAAAGCTCAGCAAGAATGCAGCCAACTGCCCACATGTCCACACCTACACCATACATCCTGGCACCAAAGAGCAGCTCTGGAGCCCGATACCATCTAAAGGACACAGCATCAAAAAACAAAAACAAAACAACAACAGCGTGACACATAAGAAATTTACTAAAGTACTACTAAAGTAAATGTAAACAAATCAGAATAATCAGAAACTTGTACAAACCTTGTGACAACTTGATGTGTATACACTCTGTTTGGGCTTCCAAATGCTTTGGCCAAGCCAAAATCAGCAAGCTTCAGGACTCCATTCTCATCCAGCAGCAAATTATTGGGTTTCAGATCCTGAGTAAAGAAACAATGGTCACTGGACACCCCAGATTCTTCAGCACATTTTTGGAATAAGCTTCAAAAGTTACGAGTTAAAGACATTTGTTTATTGTTGTTGACAGAAACACTTTAATCCAGGCTGCATATATGCATTTCAAAAGTGCAATAAACAACGAATGCTATTTTTAAATAACAATTTATTATTTTAATATATTTTAAACTAATATACTCCAGTGATTCAAATGGATTTGCTGCATCATTTCTCTAGTTTTACACAATCCTTCAGAAGTCATTCTAACTGCTGCTCAAGTAATGGTTCTTACTACCATAAATTTTCTTTCTGGTTTAAATACACTATGAACAGCAGCTACGCTAAATGTTTTCTTTATTTACTATTTCCACCTGGGGATACTCATCCCTAGACCTGTGAAGAGATGATCCAAAGGTATCCTGGACCAGGCCGTATCCCGAGATGATACTGTGGTGGTCATGTAGGAATGGAGTGCATGAGACTGATTCCTGAAAGGCTACAGTGACGAACAAGTCTACGCTTGATCCTGTGGGCCAGCCTGACCTCCCACTGGTGCCCCACCCACCTGCAGCTTCCACGATGGACATCCAGCTTCTCCAGCCCCGGCGCCTAGACTGCAGCTCCACACAGGAAGTTTGGCCAGAAGAAAAAATGATCGTGCCTAACATAGCCTGGTTTCTCTCAAGGTTTTTTTTCCTTCACTTAGTCAATTGGTGAAGTTTTTTCCTCGCCACTGTTGTCACTGGCCTGCTCGGAGCAGGACTTGTGGAGCTGCGCTTCGGTGGATTTGCTCTTCAGTATTTGAACTTTCAGCAGTGAAACTTGAACCACACTGAATTGAAATTAACTAATCTGAACTGAACTCTGAAATCTGGACTTTACTAGAACATGTTAAGCTGCTTTGACACAATCTACATTGTAAAAAGCGCTATATAAATAAACTTGAATTGAATTGAATTGAATAATGCTGACTGTTAATATATTTTTAATAACAAAGTACAAAAAACAGCAGTTAATTAAAATGATTTCAGAATAGAAACATTGGAAACTACATGTACATTTAGTAGGTTACCAGACACTTTTGTCCAAAGAAACTCCAAAGAAAAAAGAAAAACATATTCACCCTTTTAACTGGTATTGAACATAATAATACATAAAGAATGTTTCAGATATCTGAAATATTGGTCTCACCCTGTGCAGGATCCAGTAATTGTGCATGTATTCCAGACCCTGTAGTGTCATGAGAATGTATGCCTTTATATTGGCTGGTGTCAGCACGAGACTGGTGTCCTTTATGATTACCTGAAAAACAACAATACAACATCATAGTTAGCTGTGTTGACATGGCATTTATTGTTTGATCAAGCTCCTAATTTGCTCTGTGAGGTTAGAAATTACTGAGATGAACAAAAAATTTCCAAATCGATTACTGATTACTGTTATCACCTCGAGATCTGTCTCCATGTAATCAAAGACCAGGCTGATATTAGATTTGTGTCCAAAAGCATCCAGAAGCTGAAAGAGAAACCAGTTTTACTGATGTCAACATTAGTACATAATCAAGAACTGTGCATCTAGATAGATAGATAGATAGATAGATAGATAGATAGATAGATAGATAGATAGATAGATAGATAGATAGATAGATAGACTTACACCAATAATGTTTGGATGACTGAGCTCTTGCAACAACTTAATCTCTCGAAGAGCTGTTCTGTTAATGCCTGGATAACAGTTCAAAATATTGTGTAAGACTTCACTTAAACTGGTGTAAATGAAAATTACAATAAAAAATGTATTGATTTTTTTTTAAAAGCGCACCATCTTTAGCCTCCGTTCTGTGTCCCACTTTTATCTGCAAACAGGAAATTTTAACATGACAGTTTGAATTAATTAGTAAATAAAAAGCATAAAGCCATCCTAAAATCTCTATTATACGCAGTACATTTAGCCTTTTTCATGCATCTAACACTTTGCGGCTGAATTCTGATGACAAACATATAAATATATATACACCTAATGATAATATATATCGCAGCAAAAACTAAAAAAATCAGCTGTTTCATTTTAAAGTAAACGTTTATGCAGGTAAACTTTTTTTTTATAGTAATATGTTGAATAGTGTTGTCTTGTTAAATATAAATGACGGTGTATATGTTATGAACTCAGACTGCTTTTAAGTAATCATGAGTTAAACACAAAAAACAAACAAAAAAGACTTTTATCTTACTTAAGAAAATTAGTCCACTTTCATTTGGTCTGGTTGAAAATGTGGGTTTTAACTCAAGTTAAAACATTGGCATTGATGTTGTCAAAAATTTATATAAACATATTTTTTTACATTCAGTCATTAACGTTGGTAATAAGAAGCAGTTTTAGTAAAAAAAAAATACATTTTTTAACATTATAACGATTAATAATACTCCAACTGACTCGTAAAACGAAAATAATATATACGGCAGTGTCTTACCTTTTTGATAGCTACAATAGTGTTTGTGGTTTTGTCTCTTGCTTTATATACAGTAGCAAACTGCAACAAATAATGCACAATGCATTAGTAAAAGTGAATATTAATGTGCTGCTGCAGGACGTGTTCTACTAAACAGCAGCAAATACGAAATAAAGAGGACTTGGTCGATATAAAGAGGACTGAGTTTAGATTTAGTTTACCTGTCCTTCACCCAGAAAGTCCAGCTTTTCATAACGCTTCGCTCTTGACTTTACATCTAATGCCATGATCTCAACTGTAAACTTGTTCTTTGTGAAAGCACACTTGCTTCTGTATTAAAGAGCACTCTATCCTTCCGGGTAAAATAAAAGTCCCACAAGACGAAACGGAAACGTAAACATACATTTTTACCTTTATTACGTGCAAGATTTAGTCTTTTAAAGTAAACTTTTTTTTAATGTTTATAAATGCAAAAGAATTGTTGCCTTGTATTTTTAATCGCTAATATAAAGACCTGTTGCATGTGTGCATTAAAATCTTGATAAAATCTTAATTTAATTTATTATTATTATTCATTCATTCATTCATTCATTTTCATTTCGGCTTAGTCCCTTTATTAATCTGGGGTCGCCACAGCGGAATGAACCGCCAACTTATCCAGCGGATGCCCTTCCAGCTGCAACCCATCTCTGGGAAACATCCATACACACCCATTCACACTCATACACTACGGACAATTTAGTCTACCCAATTCACCTGTACCGCATGTCTTTGGACTTGTGGGGGAAACCGGAGCACCCGGAGGAAACCCACGCCAACACAGGGAGAACATGCAAACTCCACACAGAAACGCCAACTGACCCAGCCGAGGCTCGAACCAGCTACCAGCGACCTTCTTGCTGTGAGGCGAACGTGCTACCCACTGCGCCACTGTGAGGCCCTATTATTATTATTATTATTATTATTATTATTATTATTATTATTATTATTATTATGATTATGCTTACTTGACTTATTGAGTAATGTCAAATGGTTGTTTTCATGCAATCGAAAGTTGAGCAGCAGAATCATTCCGTGTCAAGCCATTTCAAATGGTTAGTTTAGTTTAGGGCCAGGTTCAGCGTACCAAGTTAGCTCCCGGTTATATTTATTAATGCAATAAGCATTTTTAGATATGGGACTGGATTGTAATACAAAGTGCTGAAAAACACAGTGATAAGTTAATTTCGGCAGATGGCGCTGTTGTCAATGCAAAAGAACGTTCGACCGTCCTTCACACATGCACGCGTATTTTACAAACCGCTATTAATAACAGATTGGTACAGAATATAGCCTATAATATATTCTATATTATATATAATATATCCTATAATATATTCATAATACATAATCTGACCTAAATAATGCCGAGTATCAAGCAAATATCAAGTCAAAATACTAATTTCCCCCCTTTCTGTATTATTCAGTTTTTCACTCAGAGCATTTTTTTAATTATTTCATTAAGAATTATCTACCATTTTTTTTGCAGAAGAAGTTTTTTTTTTCTGGCCAGACATTGTCAGCTGCGTATTGAGAGTTCATTATTATTCATTCAACCAGCAGTCAAGGCATTCTTAAATTACATTGACACGAGCATTATGGTCACACAAGATTCATATCTCGTGCTACTGCCTGTGAGTGCAAGCATGTGTTTGTCATGATGTTTGTGTGTATGTTGTGTCAGTAGATAACTGTGTGCAAGGTGTTGTTCTTCTACAACAGTTTCCCCCCATCGATAGTTTTTTTGTGAGACTTGTTTACTGTACACCTTCTATCACCATCAGAAGTTTCCCATCTCAACAGGAAGTGGTTAGCACAAGCTCTGTTCTTATGAAGACGCCCACTTCCTCTGACTTTGATAAACACATCTGTGGTTTTGTGCACTGAAACCCCATCAGATAAACTTTCTTAACTGCTGCTACACCAAATGCCCCAAATTACAAAATGATTTCTGGCCAGGTTGTAAGGAAGATTGGATTCAATATTAAAACACACATGTTTGGATTGGAGCCCCGGCTGGGTCAGTTGGTGTTTCTGTGTGGAGTTTGTATGTTCTCCCCGTGTTTGCGTGGGTTTCCTCCAGGTTCTCCGGTTTCCCCCACAAGTCCAAAGACATGCAGTATAGGTGAATTGGGTAAGCTAAAATTGTCTGTAGTGTATGAGTGTGAATGGGTGTTTATGGATGTTTCCTAGTGATGGGTTGCAGCTGGAAGGGCATCCGCTGCGTAAAACATATGCTGGATAAGTTGGCAGTTCATTCCGCTGTGGCGACCCCAGATTAATAAAGGGACTAAGCCGAAAAGAAAATGAATGAATGAATGTTTGGATTGGATCAAATAAAATCTTCTTAGTTCAAAATGTTGAATGATCAGTGACTAGTGTAAGCATGGGGTGACACGATGGCTTAGTGGTTAGCACTGTCACCTCACAGCAAGGAGGTCACTGGTTCAAGTCCCAGCTGGTTGGCTTTTCTGTGTGGAGTTTGCTTGTTCTCCCCGTGTTCGCGTGGATTTCCTCCAGGTGCTCCGGTTTCCCACACAGTCCAAAGACATGCGCTATAGGTGAATTGAAAAAACTAAATTGGCCATAGTGTATGAGTGCCTGTGAATGAGTGTGTATGGATGCTTCCCAGTACTGGGTTGCAGCTGGAAGGGCATCCGCTGTGTAAAACATATGCTGGATAAGTTGGTGGTTCGTTACGCTGTGGCGACCCTGGATGAATAAAGGGACTAAGTTGAAGGAAAATGAATGAATAAAGTGTCAGTATTTTTGTGCATCACAACTGTAATATGATAAATCCTTTGACAAATAACTTTATTCTATAAACTTTACTCTATAATAAAACAAAACTTAATAAAATCATTTAGTTTCAAACGATTATTCATTCATTCATTCATTTTCTTTTCGGCTTAGTCCCTTTATTAATCTGGGGTCACCACAGCGGAATGAACCGCCAACTTATCCAGCATATGTTTTACGCAGCGGATGCCCTTCCAGCTGCAACCCATCACTGGGAAACATCCACACACACCCATTCACACACATACACTACGGACAATTTAGCCTACCCAATTCACCTGTACCGCATGTCTTTGGACTTGTGGGGGAAACCGGAGCACCCGGAGGAAACCCACGCCAACACGGGGAGAACATGCAAACTCCACACAGTAATGCCAACTGACCCAGCCGAGGCTCGAACCAGCGACCTTCTTGCTGTGAGGCGATCGTGCTATCCACTGCGCCACCGTGAGGCCCCTTCAAACGATTAATAAAAATATTATTAGGAAAAATAGAAATATTGAAAAATGATAATGAATTAAACTAAAATGAAATTAAACATATATAGCTCAAACTATTGATAAAAATGACATTAATACTCCAATTAAACAAAAGTAACACTGATTTGAGAACACTGTCAAGAGTTAATTTTCAAAAATATTTCATGTTTCACTCATTCTCTTCTCAGAGGGACTCAAGATTATTCATTCTGCAACTATCAGATTTAATGGTGAGAGAAGGCAGAAACTGTTGAGTAAAAACGAGAGTCTAGACAGAAGAATCATCCTCGGTCTGAACACTTATTATGAAGAACAGGTGAGCAAAGTTCTATAATTGTGAAACTGCAAATGAAAACTTTTAAAACTTTGACACCTAA
>CAIGQW010052735.1:1398623-1417807 GCA_903798125.1 Danio choprae | reverse complement strand
TAGGGCCTTTTTTTGTTTTTATTACTATTATTTTATTAATTATATTATATTAACTAGTAACACGTTTTTCATGTGATTTAATAAACTAATGTTTTTTTTAAATTAAAGAATGTATAATAATCGTGATATTTATGCCAACTTTAAGTTTTCTAAAGGGCTCATCATTTGACTGTTAATTTTCTAACAAAAACAGTTCTATGAATAGATGTCTCAGCATGGCATTTGAAATAAATTAACATTTTAATAAAGAAATAATGTTGCTTGTTTACCTTTATTGTATAGCTCTCATACTGACACCTCATTGAACAGAACACAACAAGACATAAACTGAAGGCCTTTTTGCGATACAGCTGCTCTTTGAAGGTAGAATTAAGCTCAAATGACTGCAAAGAAAGAGGGAAAACCAACAATGTTTTCTTAAAGGAGTTTAAATTGATACTATCATTAATTTAACTGTCAAAATGCTATCTATTTGATGTGTTATCAAAAAGAGAATGATACAGTCACTTTGAGTTTCCTGTGCGTTTACCACAGGACCTCAACAAAGTGTGAGCATGGGGTTGTTTGGCAAGGCTATTTGTGAGTGTACCTCAGGCCTGCTCTCTGTTCATGGCCTTAAAAGGGACTGGGACAGAGAGGAATCCTCTCACCACAGCACACAAGCTTGACACCCGGCTGCAGATTGTGTCAGTACAAACTTTTCGAACACACTCTCAAAGAATCTAAGAAAGAAGGCTACATCTTCTTAACAATATATCATAGTAAAATTAGAGATCACGTTTTTCTTTTGGGAGTTCAGATTTTGTCTGCTAATATCTTCTCTGGTCCTTTTAAAATTCTTAACTTAACTGTTCAAAAACACTGTAAAGTCGAGTAGCTTCAGATATTATTTAGCTCTTCAGAATATTAATTGAATTCAATCATTTTTGTTTTGGCCCAAATATAATCTCCAAATTTTATTCTCCTGCCACCAACACAGATATAATGGCCCGCATGCACATTCACCTATCGAATCTTGTCGCGTTGCATCAAGGCATTTGGATTGGAGACAGAAACATGCACAAATCTTTCAGGAGAGGAATAATGTTTTTATAATGTTTTATGATAAGCAGTTAATCAAACGTTATCGTCTTGACATTATCTTTGACAGCAGCTTATCGCTACTAACCACACTCTGGTTTTACTGTTAACTTCAAGGGGACCTATTATGCCCAAGATGTAAAATAAGTCTCTCATGTCTTTTATAGTGCGTATGTGAAGCTCAGCTCAAAATACCACACAAATAACTCCCAATTTTATGAAACTGCCCCTTTTAGGCTTTAATCCAAATTATGCCATTGTTTTAGTGACTGTCACTTTAAATTCAAATGAGATTGTGTGTGTGTTTTTTTTTTAACATTCAAAAGCATCATAAAGGGCACACTATACATTATACACTTAGGCACTATGTACTTATGCACTTACACACTCAACGATGTAGTATATTAATTTAGTTGCATCCCAAATTAATCACTGACATTTTTTTACTAGCTGAAAATTCAAACAATTTTGCAGGCAATGTTTGATGGCTGACACATTAGTGAAATAAATGACATAACTAGCAAAAAGTGCCTGCCACAAATATAACCGCAATTACCATTGGGAGCTGGCATAATCACTCACGTAGGATAATTTTGCTTGCACAATGCAAAATAAATAAAAGTCATCCAACGTCAGTGTCCAATAGCTCCGCTGTGGCTGTTGAGTGCGCTGTGGCTGTTGAGTCCGCGAAGTGTCATTCATTCATTTTCTTTCCGGCTTAGTTTCTTTTTTAATTGGGGGTCGCCACAGCGGAATGAACTTATGAACTTATCCAGCATATGTTTTATGCAGCGGATGACATTCCAGCTGTAACCCATCATTGGGAAACACCCATACACTCATTCACACACATACACTACGGACAACTTGGCTTACCCAAGTGCATGTCTTTGGACTTGGGGAAACCGGAGCACCCAGAGCAAACCCACGCCAACACGAGGAGAACATGCAAACTCCACAGAGAAATGCCAACTGACCCAGCCGAGGCTCGAATCAGCGACCTTCTTGCTGTGAGGTGACAGCGCTACTGCACCGCTCTAGTGTCCAACATTCCACACTTAATTTTAAAGGTTGAATAAGTGCATTATGTGGGTATTTAAAGTTCACTTATTCTTTTTAGAATAAAAAGAATATTTCAGTGTGAATGCACTACTTATACTATTTATACTACAAAATAGCATAGAGTAGTGCATCATAAAAGTGCGGAGACTCAGGGCTGTTTATGCTAATTAGATAGAGATCATCACTAATGGGTGGAGCTTTCCACCTCTGATGACACATAAAAAAAGGGAGAATTTCACAAAAGTGTGATTACATTTTTTTATTAATCTTTACCATTAGAGGCTGGATATATAAAAAACTGTGATTAAACCTTATAAAAGTGTTTTGTTTTTAAAAAATACCTTTAAATGAGACATGGTGGAACAATGTTAATGTTCAATTTTTGTGTGTATATAGTAATATATTCTTGAATTCATTATTGTCAAATCTGTTGAATGGATTCTCCTCTTAGGAAATCAGCATTCAATGAGATTATTAGAGAAGTCAAGTCCAAAGACATGCACTATAGGTGAATTGGGTAAGCTAAATTGTCCATAGTGTAGTTGTGTGAATGGAAGTGTATGGGTGTTTCCCAGTGATGGGTTGCAGCTGGAAGGGCATCCGCTGCGTAAAACATATGCTGGATAAATTGGCGGTTCATTCTGCTGTGTCGACCCCTGATTAATAAAGGGACTAAGCCGAAAACAAAATGAATGAATGAAGATTGATCCATTATGTCATCATCCAAAATCCTGTTTGTGGCACAGCAAAGTGTTTAAGATTTAGTGTCTCACATATGAGATTTAATCCTTTTCCTCATTGAAATGACAACTGAGATGCATTTTAAGTGACTTTTATGCGCAGCTTAAAAGAGTAAAAGTTTTTTTATTCCTAAGTCAATTCCTAGTACTGTTCTTATATGAGTAATTCTCAGAGACTAGATTAAACATGGGTCCTGGTTGCAATTTCATTGTGAATTTTCAGTAACTATTAAAACACTAGGCATTTGATTGATTTACTTCAATAATATGTCATCGTTAACCCAGTTGAGCTGACTTTGTTGTTCTAGATGAATTCCTTCAGATAATTGTCCCCCATTGCTCTGATCATCTTAATTGAGATGCAGCAGAAAAGAGGGCAGAAGCCCCTCGAGTATGAGCGTCTGAATATATCCCCCCTTCGAGTCTGCCACAGGCTGACACAGAACTGCTTTCTGTGTTGTAGTTACCCACTGTCTGCCTGGGGCGTATTTGTTATAATAATAAACCTGTTTATGAGCCGACTGTTTTCTTATACAATTAGCATGCAGTTAGCGTGCCCACTCTGCCAGACAGGGATTTCTGTTACATAAACTTGGTGTTGGGGTTTAGTATTGTGTAAGGGGCATTATGTTTGTGAGCGTATGGATTAGACTTACACAACCAAGAAACTGTAATTCAAGAAAACTCTCTAGGCTTGCTTACTGACTGGCTATGTGAACAACCAGATTTACTTTCAGAAGGGAATCATTACGCGTACAAAAAAGTCATTTCTCTTTGTCAACATAATATAAGGTAAAAGTAGCGCTCGCTGCATGTTTTGAGTGGTTGTAGCTTGCAGAATGTTTGTTAGGTGATCGCTAGTTTGTTTTTATTGGATACAGATATGAAAACAAAATCACATCAACAAACCATTCAAAGTATCACTTAGCCTCTTCCACCAGCACAAACCTGGTGCTAGTTCGAAGCCAGTCGTTTGCCAGTTTGGAGCTGATTTATCTGGCTAACTTTTTAAGAACTGCACCGTCTAGAGAGCCACCGTAGAGCCAGGTCGGACATCACTGGATGCATCTTATCTTTCCCAGCAACAAAAATGTAGATGTGCAAGATACAAACGTAAATAGATATAAATGTGAATAACTTTGTGCACTTAAATCTGGATCCAATCTCGAATCGGATACAATGTGTTCATGCACTGCACCGTAGTTTGTATAGGCAGAGGTTGTGAGAGATAATAACCTTTTCATGCAGAGCATGTATTTTGTATAGATTAACCTTAATTGTGAAAACCCATTTAGGACAGTGGAGATTATAGACAGGAAAGTGTGGAGCAGAGAGACGAAAAAGATGCCATGTGTCGATGCACTAACCACTAGGCTATTTTTCCTGGATCCAAACTAGCACTCTAACTGCCTTGGAAAAAGTGTAAGTGATGTCAGTTATGTTAGATCAAGAGTGTATTATGAGCAACAAAGCAATAACTAAGGATGCGCTGATATGGTTATATCGATATTTTTTGGCTGATATCGATAACCGATAACTCTTAAGATTTGAAGGCCGATAAATATAAATATTTTTTGTTATATTTATGTTATACATTTTTTTGTTATAAATATTCATTCATTTATTCATTTTCATTTCGGCTTAGTCCCTTTATTAATCTGGGGTCACCACAGCGGAATGAACCGCCAACTTATCCAGCATATGTTTTACGCAGCGGATGCCCTTCCAGCTGCAACCCATCTCTGGGAAACATCCATATACACCCATTCACACTCATACACTTTGGACAATTTAGTCTACCCAATTCACCTATACCGCATGTCTTTGGACTTGTGGGGGAAACCGGAGCACCCGGAGGAAACCCACACCAACACAGGGAGAACATGCAAACTCCACACAGAAACGCCAACTGACCCAGCCGAGGCTCGAACCAGCGACCTTCTTGCTGTGAGGCGAACGTGTTACCCACTGCGCCACTGTGAGGCCCTTGTTATAAATATATATGTTATATTTTTATACAGTGAAAAACAGCATAAAAGTTTGAACTGATCTTACCTACTTAAAGCAAAAAAAATCAATAATTTAAAAATTGCAAGTTGATTATATAGACCTATATTCACGATTTCACAAAAATGAGCATGCTAAAAATCAATTATTTCCTTTTCTTCGCTTAGCAAATTAACATGCAACTTGACTGTTGCATAAAAATAATAGGTTAAATAACAAAATGGGATTTAATTAACAAACAAGTTAATTAAATATATTTTGAATAAAATGAAAATGAAAGAACAAAGAACTGAAACCAGCTCAAATGTTCTTGAATAAAATGTTTTCAATTGTTATTGCACACTGAATCTGATGTTTTCTTTTGGAATTTTTGCATGTTATAAATTAAATTCGACCTCACGTTGTGTCAATCGTATTGACACACTGCCTCTGAAATTTCCCATCATAAAAATGTGGTTTGATTTTTTTTATTTTGGTATCTGAAAAATTGTTTTGGGAGGTGTTTAGACAGTTCAGAGCCACCGTACAAGGGAAAAGCTAAATACATATAGTAGGTTTTTCTTAAGAAAATGTGGCATAAATTTGTCCCATTTGGCGTTTTAGATGGTTTTGAACACATGTAGGAGCTGCTTGTCAATCAGACAATGCTTCTATGTTCTTTCTTGCTGTCAATTGCGGGAAAAACTGATTGATAAAATGTATGAAAAACCGCTGTGAGTTAGAAAGTTTAACTGCAGGCTCTGTGTGAAGCACATGTACACAAAGGGAAGTCAGATTTGTCCTCTGAGTCAGATTTTGAACACTTGAGCATTGAGCACAGATGACTTTGAAAAACACAGTGCATAATATAAAGACAGAATGTGGCGGACAGTTGAGAACCCCTATCCTGGATTCAGTGACTGGCTGAAAACTGAATACAATCTTACATCAACAACACATGGCAAGCAACGCGTTAATAATTCCAAATAATCATATTAGATTACAAACAAGCCAGTGAGTTGTTTAGGATGTCTGCAACGCTTCTATTGTATGTTTACACATAATATGAGGAAAACTCTGTTATAGTGGACAGGACAAGTCTGAATAAGTTCAACCCACGTATGCGCGAGGAAGGCAGTACTGTACAACTACAAAATCTATCGGCTTAAAGATATCGGCCTAATTTTGATATCGGACCGATGACGATAACATTAAAATAGCATTTATCAGCCAATATCGATATGGCTGCCAATATATCGTGCATCCCTAGCAGTAACTGTGAGATATTCACTCAGAATTGAAAGAAGTATAACTGCAATTATGTGGAATGTAGTTACTTACTTGAAAATTACAGTTATAATATATAATCACAGTTATAATATATAATATTTAAGTCTTGCATCTGAGAAAATACAGTTATAACTGAGGGATTTACACTGAAAATTGTACTAACTTGCAGTTGTGTGGTTGCAATTACAAAGAATTAATAAAGTCCTAACTTATAAGATTCTGTATGAAGTCACGATTCGAGTTACAAGAAACAAAGTCATAATTACAAGACATTCAAGACACAAGCTTCTGTACAGGAATATGAACATGATTAAAATGTGGAGTTACTCTTTTTAGCTGCAGTGTGGACGTGGCCAGTGTGGTGTTACGTCACATTTTTTTGTTGTTTCGCCAAGAACACCCAGAACACCCAAGATGCACCGGGACACTACTCAGAGGTATAGACGAGTAAGATATAAACAACTGGGCTTCATTGAGGATTTGTGAATGGCTGTGTTTGAGTCGGCAAAGGGCTGGAATGAAAATCATGCCATTTTGACTGTCATGATGTGATGGATAGATAGAGCTGTTTAGTCTAGTGTGGATCCAGGCTGTCTTGCCGATAGCTGTCGTTGTTTTCAGTAGCCTCTCATCTGTCACCTGTCTGGCAGTTGAAAGGGTAAATGACACTGAGCTCTGTCTGACAACAAGCCAACAGCAGATGAGAGACTGCACTTGACGCTCCGAACCCTCAGTCGATATACATCAATACTGACATCATGCGGCTGAGGCCTGGGGAATGGAGAGTTTATGTCGAATTCTTTTCCAAAATAGAAGCTGCTTATTTTTAAGGATTAGTGTCAATTTTTGCCACCATCTACACTTCTAGCTATTGTCAACTTTGTGTGTGTCTGCGGGCATTGACTTAGGCATGACATAATATTTGCATGTCATCAGTCTGAGCCAATCAGAACGTTTTTTTGTGTGTTATTTTTAGACCTATTTTTGCATTCACGGTTTGTTTGGACTGATATAATTGATACGTTGAAAGATGCTATTCTGAAAAGATTATGCTAAATTCAATCAGTGCCCAATTTGATACTGTGGAGGTGTTATATTCAACCCTAATTGGGCTTTTTCAGGTCTGTGGTCTGTTTGATGTCTGGAAAGTGTTTATCACTGGGCCAGAGGCCTCATTTGTTGACTTTCACACCGTGACTAGGCTTACTCAACTCACCACTAAAGCAAATGAGCTGGTCAGCAATGTAATTATGGTGTCAGGGAGTTTGCCTGGAGCCAGCAGTACAACAGTTTCAGGTTGAAGACTTTGTGCTTAAACCCCGATCCTGATTAATTGGTGGTTTAACAAAGACACATTTGTCCTGTTCAGTAATTCACCATGCCCACTTAAGTAGGAACTGTGGTACTTAGGAAGTATTTCATCACCGTGTGCCAGGTCTGACGTTAAGTGTTAAAAATGATATTTAATTCTGTCAGTAAAGTATTCATTATTTTCATGTATTTTTCATGTATTGTTCAAGTATTTTAGTGGGTCATACCAAAAAATATCAAAATAAATAATAAAACCACATTCAAATTTGCAACACAAATTAAAGCTTTATTTTAAGCATTATAAAGATTTTATTTCAATGGTAAAACAGGGTTCCCAACTTCTGACAGGTCATGGAATTTTGGGAATATCATGGAACTTTAATAGGTGTATTCCAGACATTGTAATTTTAGTTTCCTTTTATCAAAACATAATTTTTATACCACGTTTCACCTGTCGTTATGGTTAGAATATTATTCCATCATATTCCTTTTATGGTCATCAACTGGCAGTCACTTAAGCGAAATGTAGTCACCAGACTACCTGTTAATAAAGGCTAACATGTGAGGGTAATGGATTGGATTCAAAATTATTGGATTGGATTCAAAATTACCACTTCAAAGACTGGCTGTTCAAAATTACATGAAAGAAAATGTCAATGTATAAAAAAGTATATCAATATGGGAGACAGAGCACTTTGAGCCATGCAAATAGTAAGTACCAAAGAGTAAAAGGTAAATTATCCATTTCATGACTGATAAAGTTCTGCTAAATAGTCAAGCTAAAACCATTTTAATATTATGCAAAGCACAACAGCGACTTGTTTTTTCATTCAGTATAGATGGAAAGTCAGGCAAAGTCAGGGAATTTGATATTTGGCTTAAACTAATTTACCTCATTACCCAATGAGACTTGTCTTAGATGGGGCTACTCAGCATAACATAACAGAAATAGAAACCAAGTGCTAGCAAAACATCTCGTCACTTGCATGTTGTGACTGGCTAGGAAGACAGAAACTCGAATTAGCACTGAAAGAAATGAGATTTAGCCTTGTCGCTTTCTTGTGTCATGTTTGGTTAAGACACGTGCAAGTGAGTATATGATGTGGTTAAACTTGTTCAATGGGATTTGGCAAGTCAGGGCATGTATGCATATTTTTATAGCTTTATTCATCAAAAAAAATGTTTTTTGTTCACTCTACTTTCAGTTTCACCTGGGAAAAACTCCACCTTAGTGGGATTTACAAGATTTCGGGAGCAGTAGAGCCAAAAGCCATCATATCCGTCACTGATTAAACTCAATCACCTGAACCATTGCCCAACTGTCCTTTTGGGTCCCTCTGCCTCCTCATTCTTGAACCAAGCTTCGAGGTTGTCAATGGAGCAAAGAGACCTTACTCGGACGGCCCGGCCCAAAGGGAATGAGGAGTTCTTCTCTACCGTTACCACCATCAACAGAGCAGACCTCAGTGAGGTAGGTCTCCTTGCTGGTCCAATAAAGAGCCTCCCTTTACCTGGAGAGCAGCAGGATCATGAAGAGGATGAAGACCTCGGTTTGGGGAAAGACATGGAGGTCACTTCCAATGCAGACAATGAGAGATGGGGCCAGGGAGATGGGCTGGAGGAGCAGGAGTTTTCCATCAAGGAGGCCAATTTTTCTGAAGGCAGCCTGAAGTTGAAAATCCAAACAACAAAGCGGGCAAAGAAGCCTCCTAAGAACTTGGAGAACTACATCTGTCCTCCTGAGATACGCATCACCATCAAGCAGCCAGGAGAGCAGAAGAACGCCAAGCATGCCAAGAACGCCAAGGGTGGGAAGGAGGAAGAGAAAGGACCTCCCAGAAAAAGGGTTAGTGTCTCAGTCAGTGATTAGAAATGCTGTGGTTTTCTTGTGTCATGTGGTCATGCTGATGTGGGGATGTTATGTGGTTTCATGGCTATAGCCAGTATGGCTTAGAGAGACAGAGATCCCATTTTAAATTTGACCTCTGAGAAAAAAATGAGCAATGTCTGCTGGCAAAGTATTGAAAATTTAATCTTTTGCCTTTTTTTTATTACAAATTTTCATAAGTAAGGATTAAACCCTTAAATAAGGAGTGACAATCAAAGTGAGATACAAAGTGTTTTCCATAAATTTCTGTTGGGAAAAAAAATGGGTCATGAGTATTAGATGCAACCTATGGTAATAGAACATATTGAGCCAATATGAGAAATATGAGTAGAGCAAATGTCTGTCTAAATTCTTGTTAAAAGTAAAAAAAATTTGCGTAAGTATTTTTTTCTAAATACTTGGTGTCGTTAATCTCTTTGAAGGAATGTCTCTTCAATTCTTGTGTCAAATTAACTGTTACAAAACATCTGACTTGAGGTCCTTTATAGGGCTGCAGCGAAGCCGATTTTGTGATCAATAGTAAATCTCTAGTTAATATGCTTCACTGAGTCATAGTTCCCTTTATTGTTCACTTTACTTTATTTATTAACAGTTTATTGTGCAGCCCTGGTCATTAAGCTAGCTTTCTTTAGCTAACTAACCACTTAGACATGTATTATTCTACGTTCTATAATGCTAGTTCTCCAAATAATTTTGTGCGTATTGTGAATATTGAGTTTGAAGTGGCCTTTTTAGTGAATTTCAACACAACATTTGACCAAAACAAAAAACCTAAAGATGTTTGTTCTAATTCTAGATGACACAATTGCATTTTCTAGGCTGTCTGCTTTTTAGTTTCTTGTCAAGTGAAGTGTGTCCAGTGTGGGCCTTTGAGTAACTCAACAGCTAGTCATTAACCTTTTGTGGCATTTAGACTCAGCAAGTTCATTGAATTACATGTGCTCCAAATATCTAAGTGTCAAGGGCATTTTTGAATATTTCAGATGATACACTATTTTGATTTGGGATGACAAAATGAGCAGAATGGAGCTGCCATTACAATGATGCCTAGATACCTAGAAACCGTGCTAATCTACTGTTGTCAAAATCAAACTGTTCATAAATATATAATTTACTCAACCTCACATTACTCAAAACCCATAAGACTTTCTTTCATCTTCAAACACAAATTAAGATATTTGTAAATAAACCTGTGATTTCAAGGGCTGGCTAGAAGACCATAAGTTGTTTATTTATGCAATTCGACTAGTTGCACCAAATGATATTAACTTTTTATGATATAAATCACTGTTTGCTCTCAGAGTTTTGAGACATGAGCAGTGATGTTCCAAAGTTACTAACTCTTGTTGTAAAAGGTCAGACATTAAGCCTATATTTGATTTTGTGCTTCCAGAAAAAGTGGAACTAAATATATATCATGTGTAAAATCCACTATACAAATAAGTTTTGCCTTACCATAGTCTAACGAGCAGAATTAGTTAAATAGAATTTGTAGATTTTTTTTTATCGCTGCATGATGAAATATATTTGAATGATATTTGAAAAAAAACAATCATTTTATTTAATGGACTAATGTTAAATAAATTGTGATGAAATAGATGAAAACGCGTGTTAAGATTGTGTGTAAACAACTGTTCTGTTACAGTCTGCTACTTTTTTTGCAAGGGGAGCTGCAGAATGTTCCTGCCAAATTAATGTGGGTTCATGAAGATGTGAGATGCCAAAATGGCTCCTTATAGTAAACACTTTAGCTTACCACAGCGTTCTCCATCAAGTTTCCAAAACAGATATGTTGCATTTTCTCCGGCTTTACAGAAGAATGAAGGATTGTGGGAGAGAACGAGAGGAGAGGCTGGTAATCCCACAGCCAGAGTCTGTAATTTGACCATAATTAGGGAGAAAAAAATCTGTGCTTACTGAATCAGAGAAGAAACTACCACCATCAGCATCTTTCAGTAAACGCACTGCAGGCTTAAATTGATCGCGTTTCGTGTGGAATCTCTGGCGTTGAAATGCTCTCGTATCTTTTAATCTTTACAGTAATCTCTCAGGGTATAAATTATTTGTACTGTAATGGAAGACTAGCTCCTGCTGTTTCGTTTGATGTGCATTTAAAAGCCCATCTATGTCTGCCAAACACATTTGACTTGATCCCAACAATTGATGGTTTGATTATCGGCCTTGAATTTTGTATGTGGCTGCATGCTATCTGATTTCCCCAGGGATTTCTCTTCGCCTGGAAAGGAAGGACATTGTTGCCATGAAGCCAAAGCCGGGGATCTCGAATTTCTCCTATTTTCAGGCTGGGAAACTTAGCCCTCATCCACCCCACAGAGATGAAATTTTCTAAAGCGGCAGATACACGCAGCGAAAAGGGTGATGGAGAAATCAATGGAAAACAGAGAAAGGCTCAAAGAGCAACACAGGGAACTGAGGCGGGAAGCCTGGAGTGCAGCTGTCTCTTTCTGGCAATCTCCACATTGACCACAGACAGAGGGTCAAAAGGGGCAGAAGGAAGAACAGAAGAGGTGGCCTCACGCCACCGCCTAAAGTGTAGCTGCGTCTATAGAAAACAGCTCCAAAAAGGCAAAGAAAAGCGAGTACCCATCCCCCAAACACACACACTACAGATGGAATCCCATTCACTCCGAAAAGGGACAGTGCCACAAACTCCTCATTTAGAGCCACCAAATCCCATTCTGTCCTTGCTGTTTGGAGCTTAGGCGTCAAGCCCAGCACCTCTTCTCATCTCTCGGTTACAAGCAGCGTGGGGTCAGGGGTTAGTGCGTAATTGAAACCGGCCTGGACTTGCTGAGAATAGGGGCTTACATCAGCCCTCTCGGACTGTGACAGCTGCTTGCTGCGTCTTCCATTCGTGGCAACAACCTTTTTCCCCCTGCTAATGTAATCAGAACGGCAGGGCAGTTTAGACAAACCGGCACTCTGATGAATTAACTCGAGCTCCTTGCCTGGATTAGACATCCTCTTCCACTCACTCCACTCAATGACCTGTTTTGCACTTTAAGTGTTGTCGTGGGCTGCCATGCTGGAAAATTAGTTTAATGCAGCAGAACTTTTCTGCACCCACACAATAGTGTGACCACGCAGCCAGAAATAGATTGTAGCCTTCTTGCTGGCGTTGTAAAAGCACCGAGTCTGGATGTGCAATTAGGCGGTCTGAATATTCAAGAGGTCAGGACACATTGTGTTTGGCGTTTCCATTAGGACATAACTAAGAGTTTTCACAAATGGCATTTATTATTTCTTTCCTTTTTTACCAATCTCAGAGGAAAAACAAGTCAGCTTCAGGTTATATTTTTTAAAAAAAATGCTCTGAACAAATGCTCTGGTTTTAAATGATAATAGTTATCACATACTTTTTTAGAACCCCTCCTCCCCCCCCTTTCATATAAAACTACTGGTGTGGTCATTGTTTCTGTGGTAACCAAGTCTTTTTTGATTGGCAGATTGGGGTGCTGCCCGCTTTGAGGATTGAGGATAATGTAGTTTTTCTTTGGCAATTATGCAGAATGAAGTTGAAATCACACTTCACCACATATCATCACCTAATAACCTCAGATGGGTCTTGAACACATTTTTTTTGTTAAAAATCAGTTTCTCTGTGGAGGAAAATAATTGAGCTTTACTCGAGAAACCCAGTTTGTTTCTTGAAGCGAGATTAAGCATGTTGTACTTGTAGCTGTAGGTGCTTGTTCACTGAAGCCCAGTTGACTTTAAGTCTATAATTTATTAGTATCCAGTATCACCCCTGTGGTTTAACACAGTAGTGAGTTCATTGTGATGACAAGTCCGATAGAAGGCGGATCAATGCGTGAGGGTGTGCTCTCTGAGGGCCAAGCAGCAGCGATCTTTGCCCCGTCACTGCTCAGTGTTTGACGACAACACTTTGATTGTCAGCCATTTCCGCCGGAGCAGGCATGCTCATTGGTGCGTGTTCATCAGGGGAGAACACGAGCAAGGTTTCTGCGGCTCCAGCCTTGACTTGACGAGCAGGCCAAGAGGATCATTTTCCCTGTCAAGAAGAGCTTGTGGAGCAGACATGCTTCCATTTGCATCTTTACCTTGAGTTTTCTTTCTCGCCTAAAGGTTGGTATTTAGTAGCTTGGTCGAAGAAAACGCATCCATAATTAGGTTGAAGGACGACTTCCTCTCAGAGCAGCGATAGCAGAGGGGATAAGAGGTTTAAAAACGTTGGATTGTGTAGCAGGGTAAATGCAGCTTTTGTGTAGTAATGATTGGGGAGTCTGGCAGGGAGCAGATGGGCTAGCTCTCTGTCTCATTGTGTCTGGCTCTTTCTTTTTTTCATTTTGGCTGAACTAATATGCCAGATGGTGGCAAAGAGGAAAGGCCAACAAGTGAGCTGGGGCATATGGGGAGCCTGGTTAAAATGGGACCCTACTGCGGCGGGGGATGGGCAGGAGACGTGTGATACAATAGCAGGTAATTAAGGGAAGGACTTGACTTCGCCGCAAAGCCTTTGTGCGCGGCAAAATATTTTTCAGAGGACCTGCCGTCAGCTTCAGACAACACTGCTGTACATCAAATTATTCCACTGATTTCGCTCAATCAGCCGTGATTATTTTTTCAACGCTCACATCTGTGTTTGGGCCTTCATTAGGTGCTACAGTCTTTTGGATAATAGTCCGTTCACACTGTCACAAAATTCATTTTATTTTCTCAGGATGGGCCATTTATGACATATATGCAGGGTTTGCACATTTAACTTGTATTTGTGACTAACATAAATATTTGCAAAAACTCCTTGCATCTTTTCAAGTCAAATGAACATTTATTTGTTTTGTTTTTTTATTTCCCTCCAAATTGTAAATTCTGTAGATACCTTAAGCGGTATAACAAAAGAAAAAGTAAATCGAGTTTTAGGGTGTTTTCAGTTTAAAACCAAAAACATTAATCACGACTCAGTTTTGATTTAGTCTGTGATTTTAATTAAGTAAATATAAACATTGCATTATTGAAAGTAAAAACACAGTGATGTCATTTGCTACAAATTTAGATTCATTGTGCATTAAAGCTTTTTATACACTTAAAAAAATTAGGTTTGTGCTGATTGGGCAAAAGTAAGCATCAAGCCCTGATAATTATCTGTCCATTTTATGGACTGTTATGTTTCCGAACATCCAGTAATAGCCTTATCAGGCTCTAGACTTGTGTGTATATTTAGGCCTATATTAAACTCTGGGCTAAACCCCCTGTGTGAGTACCCCTCAGTCTTTTTGATATGTATCACTTCAACACCTCAACATCCACACAAACGCACACACACAGGCTCATCACTCAGGGTTACAGCCCATCAACTCGGTGTCTGTGTACACAAGCTAACGCTCGTACTCCCGCCAAAAATCTGGCCTTCATTCCCAAATGCATAGCTCACCCAAGTGATCTACTGCCATGGACCAGTCCAACTGACATATGTATCATATTTTCTTTTGGCCCTTGTGTCAGAACCATAGTTGCCAGTGATGTAGAGTCAACAGTAATCACATCAAAAGAAATATAGACTAACATAAACTGGCATGTGGTTTGGTTTTCCTTGGTTTACAGCCAGCGTCACCTTCTTTCAGCTACACGTTCATCTATCTCGCCATCCATCGGCGAGAGCTGAATTCGTGTGTAAATCCATTTAAGTATCTGTGAGGTGTGATAAGGAAGCCTCTTTTAAGAGTGTCCAAACCCTGGCCCTCCTGTTGGCTGCCTGTTTTTATGTACTAATGGCATTGGCCACTCTCTTATCTGTCTGTCACACAAGCCCTGCTCCAAAAGCTTCATTACCCAGCACCCGTGGAGTCATCCTTTAATACGAGACCGTAATCATTAGGAACCGGTCCAGTGTATTCACCGGAAAATTAATTCGGCATCTCTCACTGAAGTCGATAGGCGACTCCCTCAGCCTCTTGATGTGAGGTGTTTATAACAAGCTGTTTGTCATTGGGGGAGTGTCGATGGTGACCGGGGAGGAAATTGTGGGCAGTTGAGCAGTCAAATAAAAGTGACCTCTGCGTAGGAGACTGCCAGAACAAGAAGAAAAATCCCTGAATGTGGTTTTACTGCCTTTATTTAGAACTCTAGCTTCTGCTGTTCATTGCACAGACTGTCTGATTAGGACGTTAATATGTGTGGGATGCAGTTGTGTTGAGAAGATTATCATTTTGTAGATGAGAGAGGTTTTTTGGTACTTACTAAAGCAAAATTCTACTTGTATTTCAATTCATATGAATTCCACGACACGAGGATTAATCACTACTAATTTAAATATATATATAAGACCCCTAAATAAAACTTTTTTTTGGCAGATGTCTAAAGCATTGAATGGACAACTAATGACCTCAAAGTGCTGTTTGTCTTATTCCCATATCATTGAACATAAGCAGTTCTCTCACCTACAGTCTACAGCAATCCACTTTGCAGTTGAATTTGTCAGTCAGTTGCTCTGTATTATTTAGGATGTGCCTCTGTTCTGTAGTGTCTCATACTCTGAACAACAGATCTTTACAATTGTGTTTTTGTTCTTTGTTTTGACATCTAGCAGTGGTGAACAAGAGTAGGTCCTGTGTGATCAGCAGAATTTGCAAAACAATATATGGTTTTATACAACAATTACTTTTATGGCATAGTAGTTCATTTTCTTGAAGTGCTTATTTTGCATTAATGCATTCTTTTTTTATTCTGTGGTAATTATTGAACATCAGCAACTGTACTGTACAATGAATAGACTTCTGTAGGCTCTACCTGAAGGAGGGACTCTTATCTAGTGTCCAGAATAATATTGAGACTGAGAGATTTTTTTAGGCTCAATATGCGAACATCTAGCAGTGATCCAGCAACCAATAAAAGCACCTTCGCAATCTACAATACCCTAGCAACCTCCAAGCAATGACCTTGCAACTACCCATAAACTCTAGCAGCTACCTAGCAATGCAATGACAACCACTCAGAACACCCTAGCAACCACATACAGTAGCAGTTTACAGTTTGATATACAGCAATCTTCAGTATTTAATTAAAAATAACACCATCATTTGCTGTGAGTTAAAGTGCCATTGTATTTTCCTGATGTTCTGTGCATTATTGCTAGTGAAATCCAGGCATATTGATATGAATATATTTGTTTTTTTTGCAAAATGGGTTCAGTTGGTCATATAAATTTGTTGTATTGTCCCATTGAAAGATGCTTAGTTCTGTCCATGTTTTGCTTCTTACATCTTGCTTTATTGGCAACATACCACAAACCTAACTTAAATTTAGATGATGTAACCAGACCTGGGGCAGCACGGTGGTGCAGTGGGTAGCACAATCGCCTCACAGCAAGAAGGTCACTGGTTCGAGCCCCAGCTGGGTCAGTTGGCATTTCTGTGTGGAGTTTGCATGTTCTCCCCATGTTGGCATGGGTTTGTCTCATACACACTCATTGTGTGAATGAGTGTGTATGGATGTTTTCCGCTGATGGGTTGCAGCTGGAAGGGCATCTGCTGCGTTAAACATATGCTGGATAAGTTGGCGGTTCATTCCGCTGTGGCGACCCCAGATTAATAAAGGGACTAAGCCGAAAAGAAAATGAGTAAATTAATAATCAGACCTTTCAGATTTATTTTTCAGGTTTGACTTCTCACTGTCATTTTTTTTTGTCCTAGGTTAGGCTATGTGTGATGACTCTTCTCACCAGCTGCTTTCTAGTGGTCCCTGTCTTTGTTTTTTGGGCTACGGGCCTGGAAGAGCTGTTTTTTTTTCTCTTTGTATAGGTGTGGGGGTTGGGTCTTGAGTCTGTATGATTTACTGCACCCGAAAGACCAGCTGCCCCTCTATGTCTGTTGAAGCTAACCCTCCTCCTTCCAGCTCAGCACCATGTGTGTGTTCATCCTAAACCTGAGGAGTGGACATCACTAACATTGCTAATAAAGCTATCAACATCAGGACCTCTGCTCAGACAAAGTGCAGTATTTGTGTTGCTATCTATACCTATAATAAGACATAGCTAGATTCGGATTCAAGTAGATTGCTATATTTTGACCTGGTGTGAACTGTTGGGTCGGTAGGCCACACTGGGGGAAGGGCTGAGTTAGTCGAAGGGGGAAATAGAAGGACCAATTTCAGCCTGGTTCAAGTGATTTGACAGCATGAATCAGCCAGCAGCCTTGTACGGAAATGAAATTAGGGGCCCATTTATCAAACAAAGCTACACCAGTTTGAACAAGCCCCAACAGAACATTTACTTGTAGAAATTAGCGTAAATATATTGTTTTATAAGCATATTTGTTTTAAGAATGAGCTGAATTTTGGCTGTTTACATGATGTAGCCAAAAACAGAAGTTTTGAAAAACTCTACACGTCTACATGACAACGTTTTCAAAACGATCCACATTTACACATTTTACACATGTATTGTGTATGCCAGGCTTGTTTTTGGTGACGTCACTTTGTCAGTAAACAGTATCGTTAGGGAAGTGACAACATGCTGTTGAGGGCTTTGTGCTCATGTTGATATATAATTTGCCGTGTGTGTATGATGCGTCTTCGCTTTTGGTTGTAATGTGAAGTAAATCTACAAATCCACACTTTGGTGACAAACACTTGAGCAATAACACTACCATGTATTCCACCATGCTTGTGTTTGTTTGCGCTTGCCTTTAATCTACGCTCCCATAAATAAGAATTAGGTATGCACATGACATAATAGTTTTCGGGTGTTTCATAGGCACAGCAATGGTGGCATTTTCAAAAACTTCCACCTTCCCAGATTTATGCAGTTTGTCAGCTCTAAGAATGAGGTTATGGTGTAAATGAACTTTTATTATCTTCTTTATTGACATGTCTCACCCTCAATATAAAAAACAAATCCTTAATACGAAAGCTCGGTTCGATGTGAATAAACAACAAATATCAGCTGTATCTTTTGCATCTTGAAGGGGCCGGGACATTTCAGAAAATTTTATTGTCACTGCTGTGGCGCAGTAGGTAGTGCTGTTGCCTCACAGCAAGAAGGTCGCTGGTTCGAGTCCCAGCTGTGTCAGTTGGCATTTCTGTGTGGAGTTTGCATGTTTTGTCCGTGTTGGCATGGGTTTCCTCCGGGTGCTCTAGTTTCCCCCACAAGTCCAAAGACATGCGCTATAGGTGAATTGGGTAAGCTAAATTGTCTGTAATGTATGTGTGTGAATGAGTATGTATGGGTGTTTCCCAGTGATGGGTTGCAGCTGGAAGGGCATCCGCTGCGTAAAACATATGGTGGATAAGTTGGCGGTTCATTCCACTGTGGCGACCCCTGAGTAATAAAGGGACTAAGTTGAAGGAAAATGAATGAATGAATGTTTGGCGCAGACTGACTGAAGCCAATTGTTCAACATTGTAGCCTAGCTTTAACCTGTTAGCATGTTGTTTACACAAAATCTCAGCAATCCTTAATGTAATTTGTTTTAGTTTTTTTGTCTGCCTATTTTGAGTAGCATAATAAAATCTTGTTTATGTCTAAATAAGAAATGGTAAATCTTTCAATATTTCTTTTGTCTTGTACTGTTTACTAGATAGAATCTGTGAATGCAAAGTAATTAGCTGAATGTTATGCCAATACTGAAACCATGCTAGTCATTCTAGTAAAGCTGTGCTAACCTTGACAGGCACAGGTCAGGGTTTAGACAACTGGAATCTCCCTCCTGATGAGACCTTTACATTTTGGATGGTGGTTTCTATAAACAGACTGTTGCCAGCCGCAACTAATCCACGAATATTTCTGTTATGAGTTCTATGCCTCACACACACACACACACACACACACACACACACACACACACACACAC
>CAIGQW010052735.1:1385667-1397676 GCA_903798125.1 Danio choprae | reverse complement strand
AATTATACTGATATATATATTGTTAGATTAATATATATATTGAAATTTTCAAATATCAATATAATTAACTATATATATATATCTATATATATATATTTATATATTACTTATATATATTTATATATTACTTATATATATTTTACTTATAAGTACGTTCAAGAAACAAAATGTTTAAAAACTTAATATTAGTCAATAGTAAATAATATGTGGATGCGCAACTGCAAAAAGACATGCTGTGTTCATCCAGTCAATGGTACTGATTCTGGAAATATTCAAATAACTATGTGTACACAAATGGATGAGCCAGTATAAAGCCAGTATAAATTTTTGACCCCTGGTACTTTATGTGCATTGTGAAATGTGAAGCAAGATAACACTGTTTACTAGCCATTTAGGATAACATTCATTTATTTATTCATTTTCCTTTGGCTTAGTCCCTTTATTCATCAGGAGTCGCCAGAGCGGAATGAACTGCCAATTTATCCAGCACATAGCGGATGCCCTTCCAGCTGCAACCCAGTACTGGGAAACATTCATACACACATTCACACACATACACTATGGCCAATTTAGTTTATTCAGTTCACCTATACCGCATGTTTTTGGACTGTGGGGGAAACCAGAGCACCCAGAGGAAACCCACTCCAACACGGGGAAGCATGCAAACTCCACACAGAAATGCCAACTGACCCAGCTGGGACTCGAACCAGCAACCTTCTTGCTGTAAGGCGACAGTGCTAACTAGGGATGTAACGATTCACTGTGAGCCAGTTGAAAATTGATTCAAATATGTGTAACGATTCAAGCTGGTAGAAATGTTTAATGAATACATGTTTTGAACAGAGGGAGCGCTGTGGTTACAGGCACAAACTTAGCCTGCACATCAGAGGCGAGCAAGAGGTGGGGTGGCAGACTTAAGTGTCATCGGTGAAGTGTGCCAGACCAAACGCAAACTATGTGCAAATACTGCAAAAAGACGTTTACTTGCACTAACAGAACAACGAATATGATGCACATAAACCATCAGCTCAGTGAAAAACTACTGTCACAGACTTCTATACGCAAAAAAACTATTACTAAGCCAAACCACGCGGACCAGATAATTTGCAGCTCCACTTGCTCCGACGAGTGCTACGGAGATCACATGGTGCATCAGTGTTTTCATAGCGAAAGTGCGAAGATGTTTTTCAGACTGAAAGAGAAAGTTATTCTGTTACAGAACCAGGTATAAGATTATTTTTTTATCCTCTTCTTTTCAAATTAGTTTATGCATATTTTAATAATTTGCTTATTAAATATTTAAACATTTTCAATATTATCTCTTCTTAAGTGTATCTCACTGATACTTATACTAATTAATTATTCATTCATTCATTCATCTTTTTGGCTTAGTCTCTTTATTAATCGGTGGTCGCCACAGCGGAATGAACCGCCAACTTATCCAGCATATGTTTTATGCAGCGGAAGCCCTTCTAGCTGCAACCCATCACTGAGAAACACCCATACATACTCATTCACACACATACACTATAGACAATTGAGCTCACCCAATTCCCCTATAGCACATGTTTTTGGACTTGTGGGGGAAACCGGAGCACCTGGAGGAAACCTACGCGAACACGGGGAGAGCATGCAAACTCCACACAGAAATGCCAACTGACCCAGCCGGGACTCGAACCAACGACCTTCTTGCTGTGAGGCGACAGCGATACCCACTGCGCCACCACATTGCTAGTTAATTATACAAGTAATATTAATTTTTTACTTTCATAATCATGTTCAACACCTGTCTTTATCCTACTATATAATTAGTAATTTTATAATAATTTTTTATGCCAGTGGCCAGTCCCCTGGAGCAGAGGACCTATTGACCAACTCTGTACACCCTGCTCTGGTTTAGGAAAGGCTTACCTCTCCACACCAGCCATCTTAGTCCCCAGTCATCAGCAGGGGACATTGTAAATGTGCAAAGATCTCAGCTTATGCCAGAAAACAGAGATATGCTGATATTTCTTTTTTAAAATATTAAATCCTAGCATAGTCACAGTTTTAGTTTGTTTATATTAATGAGTCTTCTTTAGTTTGTATTATTCTTTTTTTGTGTGTGGAACTTGTTTTTAAAATAGCAATTTAGTTATATATTATTAAGTAATATATTATTTAGCAAAAAATGTGCAGCAGTTGAGAATAAAAATGAAAGGGCTCTTCACCCTAAATTTGTTTCAAATAATTTTGTTTAAAAATCGTGACTAAATCGTATCGTGAGATTAGTATTGTGAATCGTATCGGATCGTGAGTCAGGTGAATCGTTACATCCTTAGTGCTAACCACTGAGCCACCTTGTCGCCCTTTAGAACAACAAAGGTTTAAAAAATTCTGTGTTAAAACTACTCTGGTTTGTATTAACTGCAGTGTGTTTTAGGTAATCAGTTATTTGCACTGACAGTATGAACCCTTTAAAATCTGCTTTATGTCAAATGTAAAAAGTTAGATCTTAAACCAAAACCACCTTATGATCACAGCTTAAGAGCTACAATCATATCTAGTGACAAGACAAGATCTTTTGGCCTCTGATGCTGATTGATAGATGAAATGGAAGTTTGTCTTTACAGGATTGTAACAGACATGAAGAAGTGAACTTTATGAAGTAGTGTGCTTGTTTACCTTGAATAATTTTTTTGAATAAGGTTGCATAAATAAATGCTCCAACTGCTTAAAAAGTAGATGATTGTGCGCAATTCAGTGCTTGTGAGTTTGCTGGACATTCTTTCACTGACACTGAAGGAACAGCAGAACCAGGAGTCACCATTTCACTGCTAAGGAGAAAATGAAAGCTGTCTTCATCTCTTTCTCTCTCTCTCTCTCTCTCTCTCTCTCTCTCTCTCTCTCTCTCTCTCTCTCTCTCTCTCTCTCTCTCTCTCTCTCTCTCTCTCTCTCACTTTATACCTTTGAACTGCTGGCATGTTTGTAAGGTAACTTTTTCTCTTCTCTCGCCTATTAAAGCAATACTTATGGATCCAAGCACGAGCGTGTGTGTAGAGTGAGTTTTCTCTACTGTATAGACTGTATATATAGACTGTAATCGCGTCTGCTCTTCTTTGTCTTTTTCTTTTCTTCTTTGAAAACATTGACCAATCATAAGGGTGTAAGAACTCTCTTTACAACAATCCGAAAGCAAGCGGGATAATATTTACGTTAGTTTATTTGCCATAAATGCTCATGTTGTCTTTTGTGCATGTATTTGAATTTCGTTTAAAACCATTCAAAAAGAGTGTTTTCTTTGATCAGGTGAAATTAAAGGTACAGTACATATATCTGACTGCTTATATTAAAGGACAAAATTGTATTACAAGTAATATATAAATATATTTATACATTTTATAGAAGAAAAATGTTTAGAAATTTTTTAGAAGAAAATATAATTGTGAAAGGAAAGTATCGTCAATGCAACGTGATACAACGAGATATCATATTGAACCGAATCGATGGCGTGATAATTATAACCGAACCGAACTGTGAGACCAGTGTAGGTTCACACCCCTTATAAAACTCGTCAATTGATTTGTGTATTATGCAGTTAATTGGAAGCCAGTAATTGAGGGAAAAGTGTCTTGCTCAGTTGTTGGTTCATAACATTAATTGCATTCCAGTTGGTGTTCTCTATAGTGCATTACCAAATACTTTATCCAAAAAATTTCACCATTTACCCACCTTTGGTTTGTTGCAAACCAAAGAAATAGGGGATTATGCCCTAATAATAATAATAAACTGAGAAATTCGTAAAGCGATGATATATTTCTGCACAATGCAAAAGCAGATGCAACACAAAATAGTCAGACAACATATAAAAAGAAATTAAGGTTCCAGAAGGGGGATTCACAGTGATGCCATTATGGGTTCCACAAAGAATCCAATTAGTGAATAGTTCTTAACATAATTATTTTCATTTTCTTTTTGTAACTAATGTCTGCATTTTTTTCTATTATAATGAGCCTTGTGTGCAATTGAATGGATGTTGAAGTCTGCTGCAAGTCGAGTGGAACGTCTAGTTCACACAAACTAATGGTTTGAGGGCTTTAGTTAAAAGCCAAGCCAACATACTGGCAGCATCGTAGAAGGAATGCCATTCCAAAGCAGACCTTTTTTTTCCCAAGATTTTGATTAAAGATACCAATAGAACCTCTCCTGCACAACTTGCTTGTTCATCACAAGAAAAACAATGTGATCTAACAAAGAAGTCACAGTTTCGATTCCTTAATGGCTTCTAAGGACACTCTAAGGAATAAATCTAAAAAAAAACACACGCACATAACTAGGTGTGAATGAGATATAAGAGCTATGTTGGAGTTTATGAAGCATGTTCCTCAAGCAGAGCTATCATATGGCATTTCATGTTGACTATTTGTTCATTTTTGGAGGTTATAACAAATGCTGTTCATTTGATGAAAGGGTACTGTGTTCCTTTAGTGCTCCACAGAAGAAAGTTTGGATTTGCATTAAGCGTTTGGAAAAGCATTTTTGAAGTATTAGCATTTTTGTCCAAACTCTTCCTTTAAAGGAATAAAATGTGAACACAAGAAGATCAAAGTGCTTTTACTTTTGTATCCCACACTGAACTGTGTCTTTATTTCTCCGCTAATAGAGCATGAGGGTTAAAAGCAGCCTACTCTAGATCCGCAGTGTTTATTATCACTGCTCTGTGGAACAAAAAAGCCTGTTTAGCCGCAGTTTCCGTTAATATTGCCCAGATGTCAAATTACAGTTTTGGGACCAGAGAAATGCCCAAGGAATGTGGGAGGGCACAGGGTTACGGACTGTAATGTTATTGGTGTTTTCAGGAGGAGTGGATTTATTTTACACGGATCACCACTTTTCACGCTGTCTCAATGGGGCTTGTGTTCAGTCGGTGGAGCTACAGTGGATATGGCCTCCAGATTTTATAGCAACAACTGAAACTGACTGTATATCCTGCCGAATAATAGGAAATTAACTCAAAACCCCATCAATCGAACCTTCCTGAGAGCTGTGGTGTTGTGAATCTAGACTATACAGAGATTCGTGTTGACTGTATTGCCATGTTTATGTGGCGATTACTACTATTAGTAGTACGAGTGCACCCTCCCTTGAACTCGTGATAGAAAAGCACTGTGTAAAAGGGCACTCGATCACCCTAAAGCCACCACACTTCAGTGCTCTGTGCGCACTTTTGTGTTAGTTGAGACTTAAGTCCCTCTTCATTGATCCTGATCCCGCCTTGAACCCTGTAATCTCCTGATGTCAGACGCTTATACGGCTTCCCACATTGGACTTTTCTCTGAGGAAACTTTGCCTGAGCTTGTTATGAAGTAGCCCATCATCCCAAATCAGCCCATTGGGGTCTCAAAATAACAGGAAGTGACCCATATACCACCTTGAAGAGAAAACATTAGCAATCCAACATCCTCTGACAGCAATTCATTTGCAAAAGGTTGCAAGGTTAGTCTTTGTTGCGAGTTGCTTTTCCTACCTGGCTGCTATTTTTTGATAAATATCAAAAGTGGGATACTTCTATACATTGAAATCAGCTGTTATGCTTTATTGTCCTTTTGCAGAAAATTTGTGTTAGACTCAAGCATCACATTTGTCAAAAAGACAACACAAAACATTTACAAACAAACCGTGATATTTATAAGTACCATCAAGATAGTTTGCCATTTAAAATCCTAATGGATACTTGTATAAATGGCTTATTGTAGCACTTTTACATAAAGGAACTCAAGGTCAAGTCAAGTTAAGCTTTATTGTCATTCTGCTACCTGTGTGGACATACAGTGGATCGAAATGTTGTGTCTCACAGGAACATAGTGCTACTAAATACTGAATGTAAGAGCTGTTTTAAACCTATACATAACTAACATACTTATCTAACTACTAACTATACATACTATAAATAAATAGTTAAACTATACACATAACCTAAGACAGATTATACATGTATTTTGCATAGGTCTGGGCGATTAAATCGATTAACATGAGTGTGAAGTTTACATTGATTTGTTTGAATGAAAACTGGTTTTCACACGTGACGCTTCCCTCTGGGTTCCTGTAGTTCCTTCCACATTGGCCATAGAAACACACAAACAACATGGCAGCGAGCAGGAAAGAACCCAAAGAAAGAACTCGAAGAAATGCGACCCGACGCAAATAAAAGCAATAAAATGCAACCCACTAGGCATGAGTAATTTCTATGAACTGATATAACACAAAATAAAAGGGAATAAACCTCTGATTGCATGTTCAAAAAGGTCCCCTTTTTAACAATCATTATGAGTTTATGTTATTGTATAAAATGGTTTGATATTATTATTATTATAAAAGTATTGTATGCAAGTAGACGGGCGATGCGGTGGCGTAGTGGATAGCACAATTGCCTCACAGCAAGGTTGTTGCTGAGCAAGTCGCTGGTTCGAACCTCGGCTGGGTCAGTTGGCATTTCTGTGTGGAGTTTGCATGTTCTCCCCGTGTTCGCGTGGGTTTCCCCCGGGTGCTCCGGTTTCCCCCACAAGTCCAAAGACATGCGGTATAGGTGAATTGGGTAAGCTAAATTGTCCGTAGTGTATGAGTGTGTATGGATGTGTGTGCATGTTTCCCAGCGATGGGTTGTGGCTGGAAGGGCATCCACTGCTTAAAACATATGCTGGATAAGTTGGCGGCTCATTCCGCTGTAGCCACCCCAGATTAATAAAGGGACTAAGCTGAAAAGAAAATGAATGTATGCAAGTATAAATAGAGCTTGTTAAATTTGATATTTAAATGACAGCCTTTTTTCTTTAGCTTTTTTATATCCTATAATCAATTATAATTATGAATTATCAATTTAAATCGTATATAAATTTTTTTGTGAAAAAATGGGGGATTTTTAAAAAAGGCCATATCACCCATCGCTAGTAAGACAGAACAATATTGTGCAAGATATTTTGCAAAAGAGGTATTTTAAGGTTGAAGAAAACAAGTAGTGCAACATGATTTGTGGCACATTCACCTTATTTCATCCATGTAAGATGGAGTTTAAATAAAGTGTCCAGTGCATGTAGAGAGAAGAGTGCTTCTACAGGTGGTTTGCCAAGCCCACTCTCTGGTGACAGAGATATATGGAGTGATTGTTAGAAAGAGTCGATTAAAGTGAAAACTCTACATCACTTCCCAGACTTTGTACATTGTAAATAAAGCATGATTTTTCAAAAGATTATTTGGATCTTTTGCTATTACTTGCATTCCTAAAAACCAACAACTCATAGGTTGACTGAAGTGACGTATACTCTCTTAATAAAACGAATGATACTTGTTTTGATAGCACAGAGTACCGGCTCAATTTTGTAAACAACATTGCTCACAGTTGAATGTGCATGTTCTAAACACATAAATCGCTTTAGTGGAAGTTAAGAGACTGGGCAAATACAGATGGCATATACTTACTGCTGTATATCTGCTGCTGTCAAGTATATTAAAGGCACAATTTGTAAGATTCACCGCTAGAGGTTGCTTACTCAAAACATAAGCAACAAAAATGCAACAGAATGCAGACAGAAATTATGTGGAGGAAAAGAATTGATGCAATTCGATCATTTAAATACAGTTTTTGTTTTTTCCAGTCTAATAAAAGTGTTAAATGATACATTTCTACTCGCACAGGTCACGTAGTTTGTCAAGAACAAATTGTGATTTTGTTTTTGAGGTTAAGGTCTGTTTTTATCATTGTTGAAACAATCCTAAAAGTATATTTGAGTGTACTGAACATTATGACGTTAATCCATTCATTGGCTCAGTGGATGGCACGAAGCTATATCCATATTTGACTGTCATATGAAAGTATAAAAACCTGTCAAATAAAACACATTTAGGATTGACATCTTTCTCTGGTCTAAGCTTGTTTTAATCTTCTGGTTGTTTTACCACTCCTTTTGGCACCAAATTGCCATTGGATTTGGCCATTGGAATGTCCTGGGTTTTCTGCTTTATAGAGTTTTTTTTCTGGTGGAAGAACACACACTGGGAACCCTAATAAGTTGACTGAACTAAATTAATTGAGTAAACTCGTTGCCTCAATTTAATTGAGTAATGGAGTCTCCCAAAACTTGCATATTTAAGTTTATTTAACTTGCCGGTTTTGTAGATTATACTTAAATTGTTCAGTTCACCAAACTTTTAAGTCAACTTATTAGGGTTTTCAGTGTACCAAACAGAAATAAGCAAGGCACTGCATATTTAACTATTTTATTAACTCAAGGTAAATGACAGGACAGTAAACAGTACACACAGTACACGTGAATGGGAATTGTTCATCACTGTAAAGTAGTAACAACAGTAGAAAGGCCCAACATTACTTATTGCACTTAAACTGAACAACTCCACAATGTTATACATTACTGACCATTAAAGCACACTAATGAATCAAAGTTATCATTTTGGTATATCACAAAGAAAATAAGTACATAAAAACTAAATAGTGAAATGTAATTAGACACTAAATGTTATAGGTTCAAACCACAACATAGAAGTAAATATTTCCCTCAAGCTAAACATCAGTTGTAGAGCTTTTTTTTAAATTTCAGTTTGCTATTATTCAGGGCCTCACAGTGGCGCAGTGGGTAGCACGTTCGCCTCACAGCAAGAAGGTCGCTGATCGCTGGTTCGAGCCTTGGCTGGGTCAGTTGGCGTTTCTGTGTGGAGTTTGCATGTTCTCCCTGTGTTGGCGTGGGTTTCCTCCGGGTGCTCCGGTTTCCCCCACAAGTCCAAAGACATGCGGTATAGGTGAATTGGGTAAGCTAAATTGTCCGTAGTGTATGAGTGTAAATGAGTGTGTATGGATGTTTCCCAGAGATGGGTTGCAGCTGGAAGGGCATCCGCTGCGTAAAACATATGCTGGATAAGTTGGCGGTTCATTCCGCTGTGGCGACCCCAGATTAATAAAGGGACTAAGCCGAAAAGAAAATGAATGAATGAATGAATGCTATTATTCATTTAAAGTGCACAAGCTAAACCTTTTGAATAAAATTTCACAATATTATAGTACAAACTATGAAGTAATGAAATTTTTTGGGGTAACATTCACACTTTAGAGGCAGTAACAATATCCCAGTAAAAAATCATAATTTTATGCGCTTATAATGAATAATACAAAACTTTAAATAAAAATACTAAACACTTTTTACCAAAATTTCCAAATGACAACACAATCTATACTGTAGTGGAAATACTATTGAATCACATCCACATTGTAAAAGCGGCAACAATGAAACATCACACAAACAACTGCACTACTGATAATGAGTGGGTGGCTTGCTAGATGCTAGATGCTACTGCCTTAATTTCTTCTGGATATGTAGTTATTTCTCCATAGTTTCTACAGAAGCAAAACTTTAGAGCTTAAGAATATGATGCCATTGACAGACAGTGCAAAACCCTAGTGATCAACCACTGTAGGATATTTAATGGCCATTGCAGATATTGAAATATGAGGCTGATATAATACATGTGATTGGAGTAAATGAGATACATAAAAAATTGTATCTATTGAGGTAGCATTTAATGCAGCCTTTCTTTTTCCTTTGCTAAACCATCCTCAAAATTAAATGTATAAAAACCTAAATGTATAAAATGTATAAAACTTAAACAATTGTAAACAGAAGTACCACTTAAATGAACAAGGTTTTTAAATTTTCATCAAATTTAGTATTTGTAATGCTTTAAATTTCATATACAATGCAAAAATATGTCATAGGGGTCAATTTTCATTGTACTGTTTGTAAGGATTTTGACATAAAACTATTCACAAATCTGAAACCTTTAAAGCTGAAAGAAAATCTACTTTTTACAATTGGAAATTTACTAAATATTTTAATGGATCTTTTTTCTTTGTTTGTTGCTTGTGTAAAAATAATCGCCAAATGACTTATTACATGCTTGGTTTATCAGCATAGCATTAAATAACATCGGAACATTCATTCATTCATTCATTTTCTTTTCGGCTTAGTCCCTTTATTAATCTGGGGTCGCCACAGCGGAATGAACCGCCAACTTATCCAGCCATTTGTTCTACGCAGCGGATGCCCTTCCAACTGCAACCCATCACTGGGAAACATGCACACAAACTCATTCACACACATACACTACGGACAAATTAGCTTACCCAATTCACCTATACTGCATGTCTTTGGACTTGTGGGGGAAACTGGAGCACCCGGAGGAAACCCACGCCAACACGGGGAGAACATGCAAACTCCACACAGAAATGGCAACTGACCCAGCTGAGGCTCGAACCAGCGACCTTCTTGCTGTGAGGCGATCGTGCTACCCACTGTGCCACCGTGAGGCCCATATGGAACATATATCAAAATATTTTGGAGTAATTGCTTTAAAATTTGTTAACCCATTCGTCAGCTGACTTGACTGAGAAAGACTGTGGCCTACCTGTTACTGTTTGGGCAAATAATCGATTAAATATAGAGTGTGCTTTATAGTAAGACTTTGGTCTTTGCATTGATTTTGAAATGATGGTGTTTGAAATCATATTATCAAACTTATCAAATTCACCATGAATTGGGGCTAAATGTAATTTCAGATATTACTTGAAATAGTTTTGTCCTTGTTTTTCCACAGATCCCATAGAACTTTATTGCTACCCCCTATAAGGTTAACCGACTGTATTAGGTGGCAGATCTCATGAGCTCCACTGATTTTACTTTGTTACTCTCTGTTATTATATAATAAGTGTTCTCAGCTCAAAACACTCATTGAAAAATAATTTATTTAAGGTGCTAGCACATAGAATGTATCCATACAAATGGACTCGAGGGGTGTTTTAACTCACTGCAGTGGATTTGTTAGCTCTGAGACCTTGTCACTGCATCAGTTCTGTGTGAGTGGCACAGACTGACCTCATAGCTCAGCACACCGGCTCTCAAGATAGATCTGAAAAACAAAACTGTGTCAGTATTCTGGGGCATCTCTTGAATGTGACCCTCAGTGCGCTAATAGCTGGCTGTGCTGTCACTGCAACGGTAATCATTTCCAACAAGCCTTTGCTATGTTTAAATGCTCCAATGTTAGTATAAGCGCATGTACTGGTTGATTTATTTACATATACAGTAGGGCTGCCACGATAATCACAGATTTGCAGCACTGTGCTATTAACAAAGCAACTGCTGAAACTGTAGCAATTGTTCAGTTTTTTGCAATACTTTTCTTTTTTGCACTTTATCGTTGAATGTTAAAGACATTAGTAATGAATACAAGAGTGTGTTGAGTGTGATTTTTCTCCCTGCCATTTGTTGTATTAGGAAAAATACGTTTAAAAAAAATTTAATGTTACATCCGCGGTTTGGCAATTTTTTGTCTTTCAACTGAATGAAAAGAGAGAGCCAGACAATTTTGATTACCCAATATGCAAAATTTGCGACATTACGTTGTATCTGATTATTGTCTCATCTCGCTGTCACCCAGCCCAAGTGCAACTGCCCTCACAAGCATCAAGTCAGGGTGCAATCTCAAAAGAAGACAGTAGCTGAAAAGTAACAAAGTAAGTAAAGTATCAGGTACAAATGCCTTTTAGCTGCTGTCATGCAGCCTGACTAGAAAAGAAGATATGGATTGTGTTTTTCTTTTAATAAAAAATATATTGAAGCTAAAATTATTTTAAATATATTTTGAAACTAATTGTAAATGAAAATGTAACCTAAAGTTTTATTTTGATAGGCTAATAAAAAATAATATTTAATTTAATTTCTGTTAACTTAATCAGTCAGTTTAATTCATTCATTCATTTTCATTTCGGCTTAGTCCCTTTATTAATCTGGGGTCGCCACAGCGGAATGAACCGCCAACTTATCCAGCATATGTTTTACGCAGCGGATGCCCTTCCAGCTGCAACCCATCTCTGGGAAACATCCATACACACCCATTCACACTCATACACTACGGACAATTTAGCTTACCCAATTCACCTATACCGCATGTCTTTGGACTTGTGGG
>CAIGQW010052735.1:1350021-1378358 GCA_903798125.1 Danio choprae | reverse complement strand
CCCCTTAAAAAAAATTCTTTACAAGTGGGATAAATAAACTCTAATTGTGTAAATAGGCAGATTAGTCTGCAAATATGACCAAAATAAATATTTACAGCAGTAATTTAAAGAGCATCTAGATGACAGACAGGAAAACTTAGCCACATCAGTTCTCTTTAAAAAAATACAGAATGCAGCATAGGCCTTGATTTCTGATTAATGAACAGTTATGATCTGGTTCTTTTCACTGTGTCTTTCTAAGTGATTTACAAAGCTTAAGCTTCAAACTCAACGCTTTGAGTCAGACTTGAATCAACTGTTAAAAGTACACGGTGCTCTCAACGAACTAAAGTACTGCAGAACAATCTTCCTTATGAAGATACTCTGTCATTTGGCAAGTAAAAAGTTTTTTGGCTCCAAAAGACAATGGTTCCCTAGTGGTGCCCTGCAAATGGACCTGACCTTATACTGTTCAGTTAAATGTTGAGCTACGTGAGACTAAAATGCATTATCTTGTCAAGTCTGATGTAGTGTCATCTGTCATTACTATTTTTTCAAGGTTATTTCCTCTCCATGTCAGCTAGCATTCATTCATTCTGTGGAAACATGATTATGAAATGTGATGAGCAGTTGGGCCGTGGGTCATCATTTGAAGGCACTTAAAACCATGACTGTGCAGCTTTAGCATCGATCTGCTCATACATTAATGCTCTTTTGAGAAGTTCGGGTCATTGATTTTATCACTATGTGATACTTTCCATTCAGGTCATTTGTACCTGCATAAATGTATTTTGGGGAGGCTGAATCATTCTTCGATTTGCTTTGCAGTTTGTCCTCTTTTCCTGTATTCCAGTGCACAGGTGCTTTTTTTTTTTTGGTTTTCTTTTTTTGGATTAGATCGATATCAAGTGGAAAAACAGCTGCCTGGGAGCCAAGTGCTCACTGTCACAAAGCAGCCATTGTTCAGTAACTCAAGGATTGAAACTAAGCAATCCTTTTTATTGGTTTAAGCTATTGTGGCCCAGTTTTCTCCGTTCTTCCTTCTTGTGCTGAAGGAGTACTTCCAAGTGTTTTTAACTACAGTTTTGAGGACAGTTCTCTTAGTATTGTGTCTTGATTTGACATTGAGCAATAATGATATGCGTCACTGAATGAAGGCTTGGAAAGTGACATTGAAAATCACATGCAAACCCTTGATCAGCTATTCTAGGATTTCCTTATCAAGACCAGTTGGATTCATCCATTTTCTGTATTGACGAGTCATTTTATTGAAGATACATGCCAAAATTAAACCCAGAAAAGAGTAGCTGTTTATTGACTAAATATTTATTGGTCATTTCATTTTTATAAAAATCCACCCAAGCAGGTGTCAATTGATGTCATGAACCAAAGAAATGGTTTGGTGTATAATTTAGTATCAACCAAATGCAGTAAAACGCATTATTACTTTTTATTACTGTCTTGAAACATTTACAAACATTTTTGAATGAAATGTCCAGTGAGTGAATCTAAAAGCACTAGGTTTGGTCTATTTTGTTGGTTGTTGTATGTATTGTTACAGTTCAAAAAAATGCTATGTCCAGTGGAACTTTTACACTATATAGTATGACTCTGCTTGGTATGGTTTGTGATGGCTTGGTTCGTCTCTGTTTGCTTTTCCATTGCAGTTTCCCTTCAAAGTGGGTGGGATTATAGACATGTCCTTACGGTTGCACCCCCCTCTACTAGCATGACATTAAGCCACCTCATCACTTGTTGCTTTCACTGGATCCAGTCCTCAGCCACCTGTTTATGGGGATATTACTTCAACATGATTTTTTTGACAGTTACTCTTGTATACAAGCTCTTGTTCACAGAATGAGAGAGAGCACAGATAAGAGATCACCACTCGCCCTGTTGTTGATCATTAACTTCATTATTTTGTAACGTTTATAAGACTGTAATGTTTCTTTTGTACCTTGCTTTTCACATGTATGTAGGTTTTCTACTCGTATAAACCAACTGTAAAGATGTTTGGAAGGCTTTTCTTCTCTTCTCTCACACTTCGTTTCACCTGGGCAGATTATAAATACATGGACAGATTTTTCACAAAGAAAGAAACATTTGTACCTTGTCTTCTGATCATGATTCAGCCATATTAAGATGCATGACATTAACAGTTGATTAAAACAGTCCTACGGAGGCTGTTGCTGACAGCTTAATCTAGCGAGTTTGGTGTCTCATGTACCAAATCCAGTGACGTGGGTAGTGATGAATCCCTCTGGCCAATCAGTGATCTGCAGGGTTTACACATCACATGTTGGTGTAACTGTAAACTAAGTGAAAAAGTAACAGGTAGTGTACTCAGTGGAAACCACCCCAAAGATAACCAAGCCAGACCATTCAGTGAAAAAGTGCCATTAACTGTTCATGTACTTTTCCTCAGGCTATTTAAGCTATAGATTATTATTTTTCCTTCAAAACAACATTAAAAAAGATTTATTTAGATCAAATTAAAAATATGAGTCAATGGCTATCGACAAACTCCAATACTGGCTAAACAAAATGAAAGTCAATGGCTTAGTTTTGTAGATATGCAGGCAAAGGCTTGTTTTTTCAACAAACCTGGGCTGCTGTTTTACACTGGCACATTTGCTCAGAAGTAACTACCTTCTTGCTGTGAGAACAGATGCAGCCCTCTTAAATAGATAGTTTGCCTAGAGATGGATTTCTTTAGCCTAGATTCTGTAAAGTACCCTTTTTGATTGAAAAGAATCTCACCTCCAGAAACTGATGTTCTTATTATGCTCTCACTGGAGTAAAGTGATCCCACAGGGGCGGTGCGTGAAAAACGACGGTAGCTTTAAATTGCTCCCTATGATACTTCTGCAATCACGTTGTGTTAATTACACCGTGTTTGGCTTGTGGTGAAGAACACATTCCATCAAGTCTGTGCAATTGGTTTGTTTTTTTTCACTCTGACATTTTGGTGCCTGAAGCATTTCCACAAACTGAAATAACCCAGAATCTCACAGACCTCGAATCATTTCCTTTTCTTAAAATGGCTGCCTGGCCCTTTCACGTCCTGCCTTTGGGGCTTAATGGGTTGTGGTTAAATGACTTTTAAGAAATGTATATCCTTCAGTGCTCATTTGTGTGAAACTTTTTAAGCATTTCAGCATATTTTCTTGCCACGTAAGTCCTACATCCAAATCAACTTTTTTGACAATGCCTAAAACATAAAATGAGCATTGCCTTCCTAATTCAGTATTTCAGAGATGCTTTACATTCACACCAGCACTGTTGAGAGTGTAAAACCCGCTCTTACATGAAAGAATAAGGTCAAGTGGAGATGTTTGCTAGTCTTGTTCTTAACATTAATTTGTGCACAGCCTACATTAAAAACTCTCAGACCAACTTCGGTCAGGGTTTCATTCCTGAATGAATGTGTTTTAGAATGACTCTATTAAGTCAGTAATTCATTGAACTATTTAACGTTTCTAATTGATTCAGTGAATCATGCATTAAGATCATCTGCTGATGAGGGTTGTACTCTCAGTGCTGGGTTGAGGCTGGAAGAGCATCTGCTGTGTAAAAGATAGTTCGCTCTGCTGTGGCAACCCACTGGTAAAGCAAGGAATAAGCCAAAAGAAAGTAAGTGAGTGAGTTATATTGGTATATATTATTTAAAAAACCTTTTTTAATATCGCACATTTATAAATTACTCATTTTTATGTTTTTGGTACTTTGAACACAACAGGGCACTGAATGTTGTACATTTTGTTACCATTATTAGCTTGCTTGATCTCAAGGCACAGATTCCACTATTAAAACAAAGGCATCTTCTTATTCTTATATTTTTACAAAGATTGATTTTATTGGACCCAGTTTGTCTGTCAGGGTCTTGGCAGGATAACTTGTCTCAGAACATCTGCTAGAGTCATTTAAATGCAAAACCATTTAAGACCCAGGTGAAATGGACCAGCAGCGGCCGAACATGTTATTACCCGCATTATTGCTAGAAAATTGAGGTAATTTCACACACAAAAGAAATGTTACGTTTCATTATATGCCTTTCTTTCACCAATAATGTAGTTGATTTCAAAAGGGGCTTTTGATGTGTAGTGCAAATGTGTCTCATTTCGGGAAGTGTTTGTGTTTCAGCTACAGTGTTGGACATACTGATGAACAATGATGCATTTCTTGTTTTTTTTGCAATATTTTGGAATGTTTGGGCTCATGGATCAGCTGAAGATGTCCAGATGAGCTTCAAAATAAACTTATCACCCAGTACAAGCCCTGAGCCGTGTAATGTCTTATTCTTGTTCCCAGCACTTGAATGAGAGCGCGCCACTCGAGAGGTCATGAATAGAGGGGCTGTGAATGTGTAGAGGGGAAAGACTATTGGCCCACCACTGACCAGCCTGTGACACACATCAGGCCAGACGCACCTTGAGACGCCATGGTCCACGGGCCCAGTAAATGGAGCTCTTTATTCTTGTGGTGAACAGGGGTGTGGGGGGATTTTCGTCTATGTGGTATCAGGGTTCAGAGTTTCTTATCCCCCTCCTTCTTTTGTCATCCGTCCCGAAGCTGCACTTACCACCACCACCCCCCGATCCTTAAGTGCCGCTCATTGGGAAGCGAACACAAAGGGGTGTTAGTATTCATTTTGTTTGTTTGCTCTGGACCTGTCAGCCTGTCACACAAAGCAAGCCAGATCAGAGAGGGCTGCTCCGCTCTCAATGGAACCCGAGGGGGTCCCATCGAGGAAAGAGGGAGGGGGACGTCTCTTCCCCAGCGTTGTTCCCACAGGGTAGGGTGGCCCGCTACAAAAAAGAGGGGATAGCGGAGGGGGTGTAAGGGCAGGGCCAGGGTTTACTGGGGCAGAAAAGAGGGTGTAGCGTTGTTTCAAAGACCAGGCAGCCATGGAAGAATCATATCAATCACTTGCAGTTTTTGGAGGGAAGATGTTTGAAGGGAAAGGGAAGTTTTGGAGGCTTCGTCTTCACGTTCCTGTCTGTTTTTCCTTCATATTTTGCTCTCCTCTCTCCCTGTCTCGGCCTCTTTGTGCCGAGGCCTTTCTGGACATCTGCCCAGACCTATACACAGGAAAAAATGAAACACTCAAGCCACCAGGCGATTTGCCAAATAAAGGGCTGCAAAGAACTTGTGTGTGTTTGTGCATGCATGAGTGTGTGAGAGTGAGAGAGAAAGAGAGAGGCAGGGTGTGTAGATGGGGAGATGTCAAGGGTCCTTTTATTCTTTAGATTTGTTAGTGCAGTTTTTGTTTTTGTTTTCTTTTGTTTTTTTAGTAGAGCTCTCTCTAGTTTGGTTTCTAAAGTCAACAGAAATCAAATGTAAAAGTATTGGTTGTCGTAGATTTTATTTTATTATTAAAATCATCAACTAATGCTTTAGATGTACATGGATGGTTTATTTGTATTAGAGTTTGCATAAATGAAATAGTTACCTAAATATAGAGTAAAAAAATTGCTTGATTTTGCAAACATTTTTTTTTTTTTTTTTTTTGCTTCTTATTATATGCTTTATATATTTACTTAGTCATAAACACGCTTGCACATAGTTAGACCATTTATAATTTTTTGGTATTCCTTGTCATTTCTCCCATAGGCAAATAAACGAAGTCCTAAATCAATCACAGAAAAGAGCTTACATTCACTTTGCTGAATAAGGTCAATATGTGTTGATATTTGAGTGTTCGTACTTAATATATTGTTGTTGGTTGATATTGTATATTTAATTGTGCTGCTTATTTCCCACATTTCTATGTTTGGATCATGTCTTCAGTATAATTCTTATTTAAGAATTTAACCTAACATAATGTGACATTTAAGCATTTAATAAAGTAAGGAAGTGCTTAATCTTTTCCTGCATGGCTGGAGTTGGTGATTTACTGCCTGTCTGCTAATGGTGTTTAGTCTGGCTGGATTTGATCAGGCAGGTGAACAGAGGTTGTCCATCTATGTACTGATCAAGTACCTTTCATCTACCCAGATTAGATGCCAGCTCCAACCACCTGAAAACATGCAGGTCAAATTAGCATAAAACACAGCCACTTACAGTGAAAGCACAGGCTTTTCGTTGTGCATAATGGAAGTGAGTGAGTGAGGTATGGTTTTCATCAGGACTTTGCCCCTCAGCCTCCCCCAGACCTCTACCACCGCAGCACTCACTCATTCCTGCGGTGCATTCCACAAACACTAGAAATGCCAAATGGAGGAATTCTTCATCTGGATAAGGGGATTTAGTGAAGTGATCTATTGTAAACAGTCCGAGACTGATTGATTTTCTAAAAGCTCTAGGGTGATGACATAATGACCTCTGGATATATGCCACAAAGTGCGTTAACTACATTATGCTGAAATACATCAAAATCTAAGGTCACAGTGCAGATGCTTTGGTTTAAAAGGTTTTCAAAACCATTCACCCTAAATATCAAGCGTTGGAACATAATTTGTCTTGCACATTTTGTGCTTTCAAATTTTGGGTCTGAAAGAGTATATTTTTGGATAGAAGTTGGTTCGTTAAATGCAATAATGCATTCACTGAGCAATTTGGCTCACTAATTTTATGGTTTAAGGCAGCTGCACAGAACAGTGTCATGCCAGTTGCTCATCTAGCATCATTTTTACATTTATGCATGTTGGCAGATGCTTTTATCCAAAGTAATTTTAAGTGTGTTGTCAGTGTACATCTTAATTACTTCATGGACATTTTCACCAAAACATTCATCAAAGGATCATGTGGCACTGGAAAATTCTAATGAAAATTCTGCTTTGATCAAAACAGGATCAGGATTTATATTCATAAATGAATCTTGCCACAAAACCTGTTTTGCTCTGTAAGGTGTTTTACTGTACTTTTAATGTAGTTTTGTAGACTATTGTGATTTTCACAATACAGCAGAGTAGTCTCAAACTGTACATTAGCAGTGTCCTAAAACATCCTAGCAACACTCAACAAGCACCATGCCATTGTTTTGTATAAACAAGTACCACTCTCATTTCTGTGGGAAATGTAAATATCTTACATTTACACTACAGCTAATCTAAAAGTTAAAATACTTATATTAGTATGCTTAGGTTTAATACATTTGCCTTGTTATTTAGAAGCATATTTCTTCATGTTCAGCAGTAAACAAACATCGTGCATGACAAGCATGGAGGTTAGTCCTCCTGAAAATAAGAGATGTGTACTGAACGCAGCTGTGGAAAGATATTAGTCATGGAGCTGCATGATTCCTGCTAATGACCCCTGCTGACTGTTCTCATTAGTGCAGGTGGAGGAAACTTCATTTTACTGACATCCTGCTCACCATGCTGCCTTGTATTTTTTTGAAGAAGGGATTAAATCCCTTCCTCTCAGTAAATATTTTGATTTCAATTACCAGTTTCTGTACAGCATTCATGCAGGACCTATGAATCTGCACATTTCTTCATGATGAAAGACTTCGAGCAATAGACTAACCAGACTTTTATAGCCAGCACACTCTTCTTCTTAATAAATCGACTGGTAAATGTCTGTGGATTGTGAGTCTATCTGTCACTGTGACTCTGCCCCCCTCTACACTATGGCCTGTAAAAGCAGCACTCAATGGATTTCTTATTATCCCTCGAGCTGCTGTTCAGAGTGGATTGGCTTTGAATGCAACCATTAAATGACACAGATGTTTCCCGAATAGGAGCTTCTTCAGTTGTTGCCGTCTGGCGCATGGCAGGATGGCATCAGAATGCTGCGACATCCTATTATCCTCGATTCAGCCTCTGAACCACCACAAATGTTTCATTATCCATTCACTTACACATACAGCATCTCTCTACTACAATCCGGGTGCTCTATTTAGTTTTTGCTAGATGCATTGTTAAAGCCAGTGCTTAACGTATCTGTATACGCATTACAATGGGCATCAGAAGGAGCCCATTTTTTTCTCCTGGTCTTCATCTGTGAACAACCATCATCCAGATGGGTCTGCTTTGAAGATTGATCAACTAGCACATATTGTGATGAGAGAAAAATACCAATCGTGGCTACCAATAGACGCGCTCTGGGAGGGTGTTGGTTGGGAGATACTTTCTTTTATTATCTTTCCATCAACGCTGGCAGTTTTATCTTTTATACGTTAGCAGCAGATTGAGCACTCTGCCGTTGCTGCCTACGGTCTGTTAATCAGTCGGTTCAAGCAGGGCGGATGAGTTCAGAGGGCCTGGTGGGACTACTCATAATTAATTATTCCCCACACCAACAAACACACAGCGTGACTGGAACTTTAAAGCCAATTGCAGTGATTACAGAGGCTAATAGTATTAAAAGCCAAATTAGGAGATGAGAGATCTCAATGCAGTGTAGCCAATGAGAGAGAAGGGCTCATTTGCCTTTGACCCTTTCCTCCAATCAGTCTACCTCATTATTGAAAGCATTAGACTGAGAGAGTGCGAAATTGAATGGCTGCTAATTGTTTCTTTTATGAAAAAGCTAATTGTCATGCTAATTTTGATACATTAGCAAAGAGTCATGGTTGTGTAAACCATAAAAGTTTAACGTGACCGTTACTCACCTGCTTATGAGACATTCATTAAAGGGATGCAGTTGTAACATAGATTATTTTTTTTCTTTTCAGAAAGCACTTTTTTCATTATTTAGTGACTAATTTCAAATAATATCAGTTGGAAGCTGTGCAAAATTTGTAAAATTGTACATTTATGTCTAACAGACTTGTGTGTCTGAGTGGCATAGGCAGTTGTTTGGATAGAGAGAAAGAAGATACATTTCTAGTTTCAAAATTATTTGTTCTTGTCAACAAATTCAAGTATATCCAAATTTCACTTTCAGTTACAGCATAGGAGGGGAAAAGTCACTGTAGCATTACACCTCTACTCATTTGATCTGTTCATACATTAAGAGACTTTGTAGAAATTGCTCTCTTGATAGCATCATTAACATAATAAAAACTTTAAGATTTGAGACAAGCATGGACTTCTGTCAAAAATGAGTCATTATTTCAAAACAGTGTCATCTCCATATAAGATGTACTTTATATTAGACTTGTCTTCTTTGTAATCCACTGTGTCAAACATAGTGAATTTTTGACTGCCCTTTTGAATGGATTTAAAAATGCCTTAAGTCCTGTAACTAGAGCTAGATTTTCCAGATCAGGTGATTGACACTCTATCCAGGTGTGTGTTGTCCTCACTTGGGTGTCACATTACCCAAGGCCACCACGGCATGAGGCCTGTCTAACAAGTCAGCACTGGCTTTCACTAACCAATTCAGAAAGTGTTACCGAGACAGTTTCCCAAAGGCTGTAATTTGACCAATTAGCCCTGTGGCTAGCACACTGCTGGTTGGTCAGAAAACGGTGCTGACCTGCTGTCATGCTTATCATAATCTAAAAGTTTGTAGGGTCGCAGGGATGACATGAGCAATAAGAATGAGGCCTCACAATATTGCATTTGAGGTCTGCTGGTTGCAATTTGTGTAGCAGCTCTGCTTCTACAAGCTGTTCGAGTGTTATTGCATCGTTTGTCAACGTTTGGAAGTGTCCGAACTTCCAGAGTCATGCCAGGCTGTGTTGATCCAGCATCAGACTCGTGGATTGCTCATCTGTCAGTCTGAAAAGCAAACAGTAAGCTCTTGCACTAGGACAGACAGGATTTAGTGGAGGGTAGAGTGACTTTGGCCGGGAATCAGTCGGGCAAAGTTGCATGTTTGGCTCATTGCATTTCTGTCTATTTTTGGTGGCTCTGACTCACAGTATCCCATGGTTACCAAACACACAAGAGGCCAATGAGGTTTTGGCTGGCCAATTACCATGGCGGTGATGGAGGGCAAAAAAAATGAAGAGAACAACAAGAGCTAGCAAGAAATTGAAAGGGAAAGGGGGTATCAAGGGTTCTGTAAGGATGCCAAACCTAGCTTATTATCATGCAAGAGACGCTAATCTCGCCTGCCTTCTCCGTGTCTGTTTATCTGGTCTGAGACGGACTCGTCTCCTGCAGTTCTGGGCTTTGAGTGTAATGGTGTCCGCCAGGATTTGGTGCCTACTGTGCCAGACTGCCCATTGGCCCTGCCAGAACTGCTGCTCTGTTTACAACAGATAGGAAGTGCTCATTAGAGGGCTCATAAGTCATTTATGACTGTAGAGATTTTTATTATCTGGTGAGGGACTCGCTGTCAACACATTGACACAATATGCTGTGGTGTATTTACACAGAGCAATGGCATATTTGTAACGTAAGACTACTGAACACTTTTTCTGATTTTAATTCAGTTGGATTGTGTATTTGATATTTGTTTATTTGTGTCAGATTATGGATTAAGTTATGAAAAAAAGAATATGGCAGGAATTAGCTGGCAGCTAGTTCTCTGCCAGCCACTGCCATTATTTTTGATGATTTTCACCTAATTGTGACAGCTCTCAGAATATTTTCAACTCGCAATAAATGAACTTATTATATATTAAAATGAAGAACCAACCATCTGCTACAAAAAAAAGCATTTATTCTATCTTCATGTGTTATTTTTTTACCCACATAAATGCAGGTAGGTTTCATGAAAAATTTAACATTTTATACAAAAAAAGACAAAAATAAATTTTTCTAAAATTAGTGCATCTAGATATATAGTATATAACACAAACACACACTACATACATGATGATCTCAAAAAATGGCTGCCGTTGCGTCATCCAGGTGGATGCTGCACACTTTTGGTTTTAAGGAGATTCATCCCCCCATCTCTTTTACACCTGTCAAACTGAATTTGTACAATAGCTTTGACATTTTCAGTGCTTTGGTTGAGCCATAGCTCTCACATATTGTTGTTTTATTTGAGGAGGGGCTTGAATATAATACCATTTAGGCATATTAAAGGCCATCCAGGAAACTTGGCATTCAACAGTGGAGACTGTATCCTGTGGACTGGGAGAGACCGCAAATTCCTCATAGGATTACAGGATTAGAAATCTGAAAGGTGATGTGGTTTCTCACAGTTGGGGGAAATAAAAAGGACAAGGCTGGCAGAGGAGCGATACCTCATTAATGTCTACTTCCCCTTAATTAAAATCTACTGATTGAATGATATTGGAGAGGATTAGACCTAGAGACTTATGAAACATACGCACACGTGCAAGTTTTCCCTAAGCATTCTGGGATATTTTACGTGAGGGCTGTGTTCAATAGATAAAAGTCTTACCTGCCTGAGCTCTTTCAGGAGCTGGTGAGGAGTTAAGTGCTTTACTTTTGGCTGATAAGAGAAGGAACAAAAACAGTGGATCCAGATAGCAGAGGAGGTTGGCAGGTCACCATTGTAAGGTTTGCCAATGGACAGCATAATTGTCTGTGGTTGTTTAACCTATCAAAGTTAGCTACTGCTATTCTCAAAATGGTTTTAATGCTAAAACATTAAAAAGACAACCAAACTGCATTTCTACCTCTGTCAGATATGACTTTTTCACAGCATTTTTGGCACAACTGTTAATAATTCTATGGAGAAAATTAGGTGATGAAGAATGAGAAACATGATGTTGAAATGTTGCAAGCCTGTTTTGAGCTCCTGTTGCCTGATTCAATAGGTTGGGGCACATGCACTAGTCAACATGCATTAGTATATCAGGAATGCATTAGAGATTGAAAACGTCCTTGCACCCTGGTGAGTTTTACAAGGGCAAGTAATATTTTTCTTTAAGTTTATCATTTCTGAGGTGACTAAATTTTACTTTAATTAACAGATGCAGTTGTGATGTGCTATTTCTCTGTGGTGCATAGTTCAGCTCACTTTTACAATTGTTTAAAGACAAGTCATTCATCACTCCAAGATGTCAGCTTTCAAGGGCACTTACTTAAACTCTTCTAAACTGTTTTCCCACATTTGTCTTTCCATGCATTTCTTTGGCTTATGTCAGAAATTCTTTAATTTGCTGATCTCTGATCCAAACAAACCAGACTACAGAAGTCTAAATTATTTTCTACTGATGTAATCAGACATGTTAGTGCCAAAGTAACATCACATTTTCCAACCTCTTCAAGCTTTAAACGTTTAGAGAGTTTTTGTTCAATGCTTCTCAATGGCTTTTTTTGTTCTTTGTTTTTTTTTTTCTATTTTATGTAGTAAAAGTTATAGGTGCAACTTGTACCATTTGAATTTGGTCTTTTTGGTCTCTTTCCTGTTGTGAGCCTGTTGAAAATGCTGGGACCCCAGATGTAAACTAATCTGAAACCACAGCATAGACTGTCTTACCCTCAGCTGCAGAGCTCTGAAATGGAAGTTGACCTGCTGAAAAACAAAACTGTGGTTAAACTTCATTACCGCCTGTAGCTGTTGGCTTTGAAAACAGGATGGCTTTACAGAACATATCCTAGTATCAAGTGCTGATCTTGCAATACGTTATTTCTAACAAACCCAACCACAAGTCTCAAAGGCTTGCACAATGGTGCACAGTATTATATGCTTTCAGTAGGTGTGGCCCACAAACTGAGAACTTGGCAGCAAAACAGTAGTTGTTATCAGTAACAACATGTAGGTTCCTAGTTGTTTTTTTGTATGGGGTGTGAATGTTTCTCTGTCAAACTACCTAGTGTAAGAGAATGAAGAGTTTATGAAGATTAGCAGACCTGGAAAGAATATTGACCTGGAAATAATATTGGTCAGTTTTCTAAATTGTATCTTTTGTCTTTCTTTTCCAGACTTACGAGAGGCCTTATAAACTTCTGGGTAAAACTGAAAATGTGACGATGGAGAACACAAAACCAAAGCAGTCTAAAAGCAACGACATTCACCACCTTGACTGGACAAAGAAGTTGGATACTGTTGGAGATGTACCGTCCCAAGAGCAAAACAGGACAGAACCAGAAGCAAAAAGAGAATCAGCATGCTCCATACCAGAGCCCAGCCTCCCATTCTTGAAAACGCAAGTTAAAAAAGTCACAGACGGTTTATCTGGAAGTCACTTTGCATCTGCTATGTCTTCCTCAAGTACTGACTCACCTGCAGCATCTTCAGTCAATACAGTAACGAGCCCCCCAACTGACTCATGTCTGTTTTCTTTTAACAAAGACAGAGGTTTGCAGGAAGTCACTGAGCAGGTTTTTGGGAACATCAAACGTAAATATGGAAGAAAAGACCCCACTAAAATCCCAATCACGCATAATTTAGACCTTCAGTGGGTCAAAAAATTGGACAGAGATACTGAAAACCAAATTAGTACTAAAGAGAAACAACCATTCAACACTGATAAAAGTGCATTTGAAGAGGAGCCTGAGAAGCTAAGCAATTGGCTGGATGATGATAAGAAGACAACATCAGGATGTGGCACTCATTCCACAGATGAATCAAGGAGTAAAAAGCGAAGGAATCAAAAACTTGCTAAAGATAGCATGGTATCTGATGCACAAAATGCACAGCAAGTTGAGAAGACTGATAAAACTGACCAAGGGAGCACAAAACTTAAAGTGACAAAGAAAACAGATGTCAATGCACCAAAACAATTTGGTGTTAACTTAGAGCAGAGCAAGGAAGGCATTGCTGGGACAGTGACTGGTGATGTTGAGATGTTTCAGAATAGACCAAGGAAAACCCCAGCAGGAAGAGCGAGATCAGTGATTGATGTCAACAAGCAAACAGAGGGTAGGCAATCAAAGGTCAAAGACAGGTGGTTTTATTTAAAGTCCCAGAACTCCTCTCCTCATAAAGACACGAGTCAATCTCTGTCCATTGAAGAGCCACCCTCTGCCTTCCCTATTACTCCATCCAGCCCACTCTATACAAACACAAACAGTTTGACCGTCATTACCCCAATTAAAAAGAAACGTGGGCGGCCCAAAAAACAGCCATTACTTACTGTGGAGACAATTCATGAAGGAACTGCAACAAGTCCAGTTAGCCCTATTGCTCACGATTCATCCAGCACTTCAAAAAGAAAGAAGCATAATATGTCAAAATTGGTCCAGTTGGCCTTCAACAAATCCCCTCCTGCACAGCAGTTAAAACTCAAGAAATTAGATCAAGAAAGTGTCCTTAAAAAGAGAACACCTAAGAAAATTAAAGAGGTCAAGATGCAGAACATTTTGAATGAACTTTTGTTAACTTCAAGTTCTGGCAATCTTGTCCCAAAGCCCAATGTTCCAGTTTCAAATGCCATGTCAACTGTGGCATCGACAATCGAGGCCCGTTTTGGCAAGCAAATCAATGTCAGCAAGCGTGGGACTATTTACATAGGCAAAAAGCGGGGAAGGAAGCCCAGAACCGATCTTCCTTCCCAGCAAGATGAGCACAAAGCCAGTGATAAGCATTCATTGCTTAATTCCAGTCCATTCGAGAACCCACTAGTGCCTTCTAGTACATCATCCACAACCGGAATGCCTTCTCCCAGGGTCATGCATTCCCTTTCTTCTCACTCTGCACCAGGTGGGGCAGCTCACCCTGTCACCACAGATACCAGCCAGCATGACCTGAAGACAATGCCAAATCTACAACCTATCAGTGCATTGCCCACAAAAACACATAAGGGCTTGCTCAGTAGTAACTGGAAGCTGTCTCCCCCAAGACTAATGGCCAACTCACCATCCCACCTGTCTGAAGTGGCTTCCATCAAAGAAGTCACATTGTCTCCAATTAGCGAGTCTCACAGTGAAGAGACAATCCCTAGTGATAGTGGAATTGGCACCGACAACAACAGCACATCGGATCAGACTGAGAAAGGGCCAGCATCCCGTCGGAGATACTCATTTGATCTTTGCAGTTTTGATGCCACTGAGGCAGCTGTAATAGAGGCAAAGAGCAAAGCAGCCAGGGGACACTATCAGAAGCATGTCACAGCAGTCTCTGTTGAAAATTTTTTTGCTCAAGAGAGCTTGAAAAAGCAGAAGCATAGAAGGAAACGTAAGGCTCTCCAGAGCCGGGATGACCTGCAGTTTATGGCTGACCTTGAGGAACTGGTTAGCAAATTCCAGGTCTTTCGAATCTCCCACCGAAACTACAAATTCTACCATGAGAATTCCTATCCCAGCATCTTCCGTCTCAACTTTGACCACTACTATCCTATGCCATACTATCCCTACGACCCTCTGCACTATCTTCGCAGGAGCTCTGATAAGTCAAAGAGGAGGCGTGGCCGACCAGCCAAGTCAGATGAGCCAATTTCAAAGATGCCTTTTATTCAAGGGTTTGGCTGTCCAGTGCCTGGTGGCAATTACTATGCACCCTACGCGATGCCTTACACATCCATGCCTCTTGCCACAAGTATGATAAACATGGGCTATTATGGTCAGTACCCTTCACCTTTGTACTTATCTCATGCACTTGGACCTACAGCCTCTCCTCTGATGAGACCACCAGTCCCTCCACCAAAGTTCCATCCTGTTGTGTCCTCTAGTCTCTCTGCTTCTAGCAGACATAGAGCGAAGAGTATGCCACATGAGATGTCTTCATCTAGAATGAGCGACTCACATCACCCTTCAAGCAGCTGTTTGGGAAGTGTCTGTCTCCATAAACGCAAGCACAAACACAAGTACAAACATAAAGAAGATCACTACATCCCACAGAGGGAGGACCTTGGCGGGCTGTTCAGTGGAACCCAGAGTCCTGCCTTCCTCAGCCTCTTGAATGAGAGACTTGAGAAGAACTCCCTGTCCAAACTGAAGGACAAGCAAAGAGTCAAGCACAGCACAGACACTTCACCAAAAGCTTCCAGGAACTACTTTGAAGTAGACACTCTCTCATCATTATCCTTATCTGACTCTCAGAATTGCAAACGCACTCGAGGAGAGACACTGAACAACTTCCTGAACATCTGCACTAGACAACCACACGAGCGCATGCGAGCCAGCCAGGACCAGCCTCTGGACTCGTTCAAGGGGCAGCACTTAGGGGGCGATGACTCTAGCATCCACATCAGGAGACATAGCTTGGAGGACTTCACAGCATATAGAGAAGGAGGCATGGCATCTTTTCAAGGATGTAGTGAAGAGAGGGCTGAGCAGATGTACCAGTGCTCCAACACAGCTGTAGCAGGTAAAAATATATCTGTCTCTGTAAAATGTGAAATGTGTCTCTGTGAAATGTGCTTAGGCAAATGAAAGATCCATGCAAGATACTGATTCTATTGAACTGTTTTTGCTATAAATGAACACAGTTATGATTTACCTAGGGTTAATTAATTGGATACAAGTGAAATCGTGTTATTTTATTAAGTACAAAATCTAGAGAAACAAATGTGCTTTCTGAGCACTTTGTATTCTGTTCTCAGTACATCTGGCAAGCAAAGTGCAATGCATGGATGAAGACAACTATAATTCACAAATTTCTCTTTCCTCCCTTTTTGCCACTGCCTGCCAATGTTTTTTTCTTAGAGATATATTATTCACACATTTTGATTTATATTCTACAGACATGCAATAAAAAACCTTGCCTCTTGTTAAAAGAGCTGGAGAGAAGCCAGGGGTTTAATGAATCCAGTCTACTCCACTGAAGGGGAATTGCAAGCCCTAGGCACAGTTAGATTACATTTTCACTCCCCTAGGGGAACTATGAGGATGACTCACATTCTGCCTTATACCACCCACCTCCATGAATTAACTCGATGCTTCAAAGAGCTAGTTTGTTGTACTTAAACAGAGAAATATGACATACATTGCACCTAAGTGTATGTCTGTGTTGATTTCAAAGCACAGATTTAGATAAGCCTGTTTTGACAGAATTGCTTTTTTATGGCAGTCACATTTTTTGCCAGTGGCATGATGGTTATCATGCAATAGATTGCAGCAAAATGAGGCTTTTATATGCTCTAATTTGCATTTAAGGTCATATCTCATTTACGATTAATTAGTTCTATTTGTTACGGATTCATGGCATGACGACAGCACCTTTTTTATAATAAGGCTATTAATCATTGTGATAGGAGGGTCTAGTTTAGAGCAGATTATATAATATATATATATATATATGTGTGTGTGTGTGTGTGTGTGTGTGTGTGTGTGTGTGTGTGTGTGTGTGTGGCGGGGGGTTTAAAAGCAAAATAAACTAAACTAAAGTAATATAAAAGTAATTACCATCTCAAGGGTCTTTGTCGATCCTGTTCCTCGCTTTTTGCTCTTCATACTTTCCTGCCCCTACTCTACTGTCCTGTCAAAAATGAGAGGCATATAACCCCCTAAAATATATATATTTAAAAAAGGTGTAATCTAAAATAAGAAATCTAGATATCTATACTGACTATAATTTTCATGTAATTTGTCACCAGTAAGCTTTAAACCCTATTTTTTTGTATCACGGTCCGGTGTTCATATTGTAAATCAGGGTATTATTTTTGTTTGAAAGTATACTTTAAAAAATGCAAAAGGCACATATCAAGTTTAATGATTTTTAATTTTGACATTTTAAGCCTTAAAAAATAAGGGAAAAACAGTGAAACTCTAATTATCCAAAAAATATATTAACAAAAAGCAAAACAAGTGTTGTACTCCGATGATATTCATATTATGAAATTAGGACATAAACATAACATATTAAGCTGCAGAATCTGTTGAAATATCAAAATTATTAATAATAAATAAACAACAAATACTTCTTTTTGAAAATGAGGTACAAATTGACTGAAAACCACAACAGTGACTATTTATTATATTCTACTCTTGTTGTTGTTTGCTAATTTTAAATATGTGGTGTCTCACTCTATTCACTCTATTTAATTTAAGCAAATCTGAAGTACTATTTTTTTTTTTATTAATCATCACTATAGCTCCTGAGATGATTGCACATTGTGATGCTCATTAGTAGCAACTAAACTGATCTAGTGCGAATGTCCCGAAGTTAGCAAACAGTTTAAACAAAACGATACCATTTTGACATGATGAAGGTGATGCTGGTAGGCTACTTCCATGCCACAAAAGCTCCTAGCTTGCAAGTTATCATCTTCTTAGAGGCATTTAATGCAAAACTTTTTCATGCCTTGGAGGACTAGGGGCACATGCTTTTTTCCAGCAGCCGGTTCTCTAGCCTCCATTGCGAGAACGGCTGTGTATCTTGGCTGCATTCCAGTCCAATTTTTTTTTATGGCCTTCACTCGCTTACTTTCCTCCGTCTCGTTTTCTCGGATGTACATCATTGATTATGTTGCATAAGTGTCTTCTACTGGCGCAACATCTGAATGGGTTTAAATGGAATGCCCTAAACCCTTGAGAACTTGGGAGCTACACTGTTGCGATGTTAAAATTGCATTGCATTCTGGGTCATATAGGACTCGCTCCATTGGTCAAAATGTCCATGTAAGCTTCCATGTATATCATTTTTGATTTGATTAATTAGTTGTTGCAGCCCTAATATAAACATGCGCTAAATAACATTTCATTATAATTTTGGGAAAAAATGTCAATTAGTTGCATCATTTTTTTTTACTGAAAAGCTGTACATTGTAAATCAGAGAAAGAGAAAGTCAAGATAGAGAGATAGTAAACCAAATCACGCTGTTGACCCACAGGTACGTTCCAAAAAGAATAAAATGATGTAAAATGCTTATTAAATGCCTCCATTAGACAAATCACCCTTTGACAGTCTCTTGAAAGTAATTCATCATATATCAGTGAGCACATGGTATGAATTGGAATTCTGACAAGGCTCTCAATGTACAGATCCTTCAGCTCTTTAAACCCACTTTAGGTAAAGCAGGCTTTAACGTAAAACGTAATGCCACTCATTTGCTAGCAAAGAATTATGCAGAGGATTTCCCCTTGATTGCACTGGATTCATCTGCCTACAAGTTCCTGCTCCTACTTAGACTTAGCTAGAAACCCCCCATTAAAGCCATTACTAATGCCAGTGCATGATACGTTTTCAGGCAGGTCTGCTTAACAAGGAATTTGCGTATTACATGAGTAGCCTGCCTTGATAGTCGACTAGAGAATTTGCAGAGGCAAAAAAGAAAAAGTGATCTTACGCCACTGTATTTTTTTTCCGTAAATCGTTTACCTTTGAACTGTGGAATTCCATTGCCATGGCAACAGGAAGTAGGCCTCCGCTAGTGTATAGAGCGGAGCTGTGGGGACAGCGGTGAGGCAAGTCCATAAATTGCTGCCTCTAATGAAAACATTGTGCACAGGATGCAGGTAGAGATTTCAGGGAATAAATGAGTTGTGACACTCCCTTTGAAAATGAATGTCTCTGTCCAATGATTTGTTGGCACTTGGGAAGACTCTGCAAGTTTCCCAGTGATAAACTGAGGCCAGAGAGGGAAGGGCTCATGCTTAGTCAGGCACACATTTTGCTTTATTGAAACCAAATGGGCTGAAGGAGCCCATGCACAGCTGGTTAGTGACCCGTGCTATTTTTTTATTTTCGTTTTTTTTTTTTTTTTCACGTTCAAATTAATGATTGAATCATTATAATTGATAAAACAAATCTCTAAGGGAATAGGCTGTTTAGGTAAGCGCTGTGTGATTTAACATTGCACTTTAATGCCATAATGAAAAGATTTGAGGATGGATTAAGAATTTAGAATGAGCGTATCGCATTTTTGAGTTTGCACAGGTGCACTCTTTAAGAGCGAAACCTGGAAATGCACAGAACGCCCCTGATCTCCACCATCTTCCACAATTATAGCTCTTGTTTGTTTTCATGGAAACCTACCAGATGGAGTGGCAATCAACAAGAATAGAGTAAAAGAGACCTCTCTAGAGATATGAAACGAGTGCAGGGGAGATCTTAGATGTGGAACACACATTTTAGGCAGCTTTAGGCTGTCTGAACTCATTTCAAACGAGACTGCCAGAAACCCAGCATTTCCTCTGGTCTGGGCTTCCTTCCAAAGCTCCAACGTAAAGTGTAGAGGCAGTAAATTAATCACAAATGTATCTGAAGCCTCCTAGTTTATTACTCACATTTACAGACGCATCAATTCACTGCAAATGTGAATGCTGACTGTATTTTCCTGATAGACTGATAAGTGGGAGGTTCCTGATGTTTCCGCATTATGTGCATGGATGCAGTTATCCACATGTCAAGTGTTAAGTGAGCTGTTGCTTCACAATCCTCTCCTCTCACAGGCTTTTTTTAAATTTATTTTTTTAATGTGTTCGCTTATTAGCACTTTGCTCTTTTAGACTGACAGCCATTAATGATAAATGGCATGACTCAATAAGCTTGGCTGTATCAGATATGTATATACAGGAATATTTATACACCAGCTAATACAAATCAGCATGTTGACATGTTGGATTGTCACATCATTAAGCGCAAAAGAAAGTTTATCTATCTCAGTCTGGCATTATACGTCATGGTTTCCTCAGGGGTCTTGAGTTTACTTTAGAAATATCATTGCTTCAGCTAGCGAGATGATGTGCAAATCAATTATGTTATAACAAACGACTGGCTAAATGTTTACCAGACTGGCCAAGCACATTTTTCACAATCAGTGTCTCGTTGTTGCTTGGATAGGAACCGTAAAAAAAATTCAGTTCCTGTTCCTCTTAACCATTCCAGTTCCCTAATAGTTCCATTAATGATACTTTTAGGGAATACATATTTTGGGGAAAACAATTGCAGTGCTGTGGCCAAATGACTGGATAATTTCAAGGATCAAAACTTTTATGTAAAGGGCCTTTCTTTTTATAAGACAAGCAGTATAAATGCAATATTATAACTGGTCTAAACTATAGACTATAATTAAATAGAAAACTTTGTGCTAACATTCGTTATTTTTTTCATTTGTTAGTTTTATTAGCAAAACTCATTAAACACATTAATACGGAGTTCAACATGCATCCATAAATACACACGGTTTTCCAAACGTCTGAGCCATAGTTTTGGTAGTGGTAGTATTTTTTGTGTTTTTTTGTCCTCTTAAAAATTGTGTTTTTAAGGAAATTACATTGAATTAACCCTTTATTTTTATTTTTTACAGTTGAAAGGTAAGAAGTTAATAAATTAAAAGACAAAACACTAAATTAACTTTATTTGGCTTTTTTTCACTTCCTCATAAATACTGTGGTGTTTAATAAACACTCATATCCAATGAAGAAAAAAATGTGTAGCTTTTAGTGCCTTCTGGATGTATCGTGAAAAGTGTAGCAAAATCGACTAAATCTGAAGAGTGAATTTGTTCAAATTGTTCTGGAGTCACGCCAGTTATACTACATATATTATTTACACTTTAGATTCTTTAGATTGCAAAGTTCAGTACTAAAACTATTTACGTCATCTGAACATCATTTAGGTTTTATTTTATTCTTTATTTGTTTTTGTTTTTTATATTTTTGAAAAGGTTACTCCTGGAGTAATATTACAATGTCTATAATTAGGTTGATATATTTTATGTAAATGTTATTATTGTTATTTAATATGTATATGAAAAATGAAATTGAACTATTATTGTAATAAATGTAGACTTTGTTCCTGGCATGGAGTTAAATAAATAAATAAATAAATAGAGTATATTTCGATTTTTGTAAATTGCAACAGTTCTGAATAAGCTGTAGCTTGTTGTACTCAGCCTCACAGTGGCGCAGTGGGTAGCACGTTCGCCTCACAGCAAGAACGTCGCTGATCGCTGGTTCGAGCCTCGGCTGGGTCAGTTGGCGTTTCTGTGTGGAGTTTGCATGTTCTCCCTGTGTTGGCGTGGGTTTCCTCCGGGTGCTCCGGTTTCCCCCACAAGTCCAAAGACATGCGGTACAGGTGAATTGGATAAGCTAAATTGTCCGTAGTGCATGAGTGTGAAGGGTGTGTATGGATGTTTCCCAGAGATGGGTTGCAGCTGGAAGGGCATCCGCTGCGTAAAACATATGCTGGATAAGTTGGCGGTTCATTCCGCTGTGGCGACCCCAGATTAATAAAGGGACTAAGCCGAAATGAAAATGAATGAATGAATGAATGTTGTACTCATTGACTGATTTCTTTATCTGTTAATTTCCAGAGCCCAGTTCCTACAAGAGAAGGCACAAGCACATAGAAGTGGAGGAGGTCCAGTGTGACATGCGAAAAAAGTGTGCCTTCTCCAAGATCCTCACCACCAAGAAGAACCTGGATCACGTCAACAAGATTCTGAAAGTCAAGAGGCTTCAGAGGCAGGCCAAGACGGGAAATAACATGGTGAAGAGACGCAGAGGAAGGCCAAGGAAGCAGCTGCTTGCTCTGGAGGAGGGATTGCTAGGTCAGATGCCAGTTCTAGAAAAGTGTGTGGACCTTCCTGGGAAGAGGAACCTTCACACCGGCCTGGTGCCTGCTCAGCTTGAGTTCTCCAATCATGACTCTATCACAGACGCCATCGAGTCAGTGGTTAACATGGCCAGATCCCAATTCAACCCACAATCCATGCAGGGAGGCAAGAGCTGGCAGAAAATTCAGCCCGAGCTCCAAATGGAGCGTCCAAGCCGCAAAGGAAAAGGGAACAGGAAAGAAGAAGCTACTCTGGCATCTCATTAAAGAGGTGATGACAGTGCACTGTGAGTTAGCCTTGTGCTTGGGTCTTGGGTATCGTTTCTCCAGTTCATTTTGATTCTACTGACACGTTTTAATGGGCATTCGCTGAGAACTTGGATCATGGTTGTGGTCTAAAGAGCTCTGCTTTCGGTTTGTACGATTCTATCACTTTTTTTTATTATTTTTATTATTATTAATGGTCTCGAGGAGACAAACTGAACATTTACTCTCCCAAAGCCCATAACCATGAGGATGTTGAAACTATGGCTATAGCTATAATCTACCAGCACATGTAAATGAACTTAAATGACGGTACTGTGCACTTTTTTTTTTCCATTTTCGTTTTTCATTTTGCTCAAGCACAAAGCACAGATCTTCTGGCAGAGGTTGATTTTTCAAACAACAGGTCACTGGTAATTCACGCTTACATTTGCTTGCCTGTGCTCAGGTGTGTTTCAGGCATGAACTAATGGCAATACTTTTGGATGAAACCCTCTTTAGTGATGTTTCGATGGCTATAATTTCACTGTACATAGCAACATATCCTACTAACATTTCCAGTTCAAAGTATTTTAGATCTACCTATACTGTCAGCATAACAAATCAAAATCAAAAACAATATAAAGGTTAAAATGTTTTTTTTTGTGTTCTGTTCTTAACCAAATAGAAGTAGAAAACTTGTTCAAATGGAGAAACATATTTAGTTGTGTAATCTTAACGAAGTGGAATCACTGCAGATCGAAGGCTTGTTGACGACAAAGGACATCAAAACACATCCCAGTAGATCATAACAGGCTCGATGAAAAATGCTACGGTTGCATTTAAAACCAACAAAGCACTTATTTCTTTTGTTTCTTTTGTCTAGGACACGTTTTTTTTTTTCTCAGTGTCAGTGTTGGTTTTTCCACTTTAAGTAATAGGGAGCATCTGAATGATATTTTCAAGTTCTGACTGGAAAACTAGTTGTTATTCAGTCGCTTGACTCGCCTTCTCCAGAGTCTCTTTGAGAATGTGCCTGCTCTTATTAACTAAACAATAATATTATGTCTATATACCTGTCAGTATTAGATTTCCACATGACCAAAGTTTCAGTGTAGTCGTGTATCATAGGATAGATTGGTTTCAGTTTAGCTGCTTGTGTATATTACAATTGAATGGCGTGATGGTGTGCTTATTTGTCGATTAGTCTGTCATTTGGATTGGAAAAATATACGAACCAGAATGTACACTGAGACTATTTAGAAGAATGTCCTGAACATGGGACATTACAAACTAATCAAATATATGTCCTACGCTGTTTTAGACACCAGTTTAAATCAGGATAGATTTGAATGTGGTCCTAATTTAAATAGCTTTCCATTTGTTTTTGAGTTTTTAGTTTTTCCATATATGTGCCTTATGTTTGTCTATAAATCCATAACATGTTCAGGTTCTGGGAACACTTGGGTTGTGTTTACACTTGGCAGATTTGGTTTGATGACAAGAAACTCTGGTGCAGTTTTTCCTGTTACTGTGGTTCATATGAAAAAGTGTGATCGCTGCCATCCGAACCATGGTACACAACAAACAAGCAGACCAAGACTTTTGAAAAGATGGGTCTTTGTCTGGTTCCAAGTAAACAATTACGTGAGTGATATAATCTGAACCTTGATGTCCCCCAAGCAATTGGACTGAGTTTGTTGAGTATGGACCAAAGACATGTAAACAAGCCAAAAGCAGGACATTATTTTAAAAGATGCCACAATGAAAAAGTCCAGAATCCTCAAGCTTAGCTGTTTTTTCGCAATGCAACTGTACTGTAAAAAGTACATGAATGTAGTTAAAATTATGGTAGAAACAGTAAAAAAAATATATGGTAAACTACTGTATTTCATTAATTTATACTGTATTAATACACCAATTGTTGGAAGTACTAACATCTACACAATTAAAACGCAACCAAAAGCAAGTGTTAATGATATGGTTGCTTATTGATGCTCATCAAAAACAGCTTATCCACAAGCAGAGAAACATTACAGTTCAGAAGGTGGTACACATTCATGGTAAAACACACAACACTAGAGTAATGTAGTAAACATTACTTATTGACATTAGATGTAACAAAAATCACGAATGTACATCACTGAAGAGTGATGTACCCACCCCCCCAAAAAAATGAACCATAGTAATGTCTACAGCAAAAAAAATAAAAATAACATAAAAAGTGTCAATGCTGTGAAACTCAATTTATGGTTATTGACCATGTATATAAAGGAAACTTAATAGGCGAACAGAACACCGCAAATTCTTGCAGCACATCTTTGTTCGCTGTGTGTTTTAGGCTCATTCTTAAAAATGACAGTGTGAATTCTAAGTGAACCAGGACTAAATTTATTTTGGACCAGACCAAAAAACTGCAAGTGTGAACACCCCCCTAATGGCAGGATATAAATCTAGAATGTCATAACATAGTTTTTTGCAGTTCTTACTACAGTATAATAGGCTTCTTTGTGACTGTACTTTTACATTTATATACAGTTCAGTGACCAGACAGCATATCTAGTACATGTCAAAATATCTCTATAACCGAGCCCGTGCTGGGTTTTCAAAATGAATACATGCTTATTTACTATGCATCAGGTTATTGCTGTGAATCCATCGATATTTTTTTTTGTAAGCTTTCTGTTAAATGAAGTGGTCTTACAGAAATGTTAAATCTGAACAAATGAATAGTGCTAAAACTGACTATCATTTCTTTTGCAGCTGTCTAGGGGAGGGAAATCAGCCTCTGAGCAGCACAGCCTTAATCAAATGTTCAATTCATCAAATTGTCCCCTGTAAATAGTCCATTAGTTGCTGTATAAGCTGCATGAATCATGCCTAAGAATCATGTCAATGTGTTGCACTCACACAGTTGTCCGAAGCAGGATGCAAATAGTGGCTTGACATGCCATGTGGTGTTACAAACCATGATGAAAACTTGCAGTGCATTAAAGCTAAAAGAAATACTATATATATATATATATATGCCGGCAGCTAATTTGCCTCAGCCAGTTGTGCTGGACCTTTTGTAGGATGTGTGTCCATTTGCGCTGGTTTCGCTAAACACCTGCGAACATTGCCAAAAATGTTGACCTTTTGTTAGTGCTTTAAGCACCGAACGCTATGTTTTAAAACAAACGGAATGTACACCGTAGCAGTTTTCTGAAACATGATTATAGACATAAACGTGGCTTTGGTTACAAGGCCTGGCAGCTCCAATTTGCTCGGCTTCTGTGCTTTTAAAATGCCAGATATATATATTTTCTCCACCAGCTGATAAGTGGTGCCTTGTGAAGTTGTGCGTATTCTTATGTTCCTGCTTCTAAACGACAATATTACCAAGGTCACCGAGAGAATGTCGTCTGCTCAGATGTAGTATGGTATTTTTCGTTTGTATCACTATTAATGAAGTTACAATACAAGTGAAGTGTTAATCGAAAGTAATATTCCTGACGAGGACACAACGGAAGCTCTTATCGCTCTTTACATTTCAATTCATACACACATGCGGTGTAATGACCATATGATTTCTGCATGCTGATTTTGATTGTGTGCATACAACATTTTGAAGAAGAATTTCGATTTGAATAAGATCTTATACATCGTTTGATATGTTTTTTGTAATGGATTTTAAATTCATAAAGCATTTTGTACATTGTATGGATATTAAAAACAGCAAATAACGGACGTATATAGAAAAAGAATAAATACTGATATACACAAACATATGCATTGTACATAGAATGTATGTGTACACGTTCATGTTTTGTGCACCTGTGTATACAGACACCTTTATAAATACAAGTACTACGCTGTACATATGTACATACATGTAAGCTTGCATGTGTTTGGTCATGTTTGCCGTTCATGATCTTGTAGTTTTATTTTTTTATTTCTTACTGTAAAGCTCATTTTTTTGTGCAGCCATCTCCGGTGAGCAGCATTGAGCACTTCAAATACAGTCGATCTTGTTCATGTCATTCATTGTGCAAAAAATAATAAAAATGAATTTATCGAGAACTCACTTCTGTTTCTTTGCCTGTTTTGTGTAGTTGTTGACGCCTACTTGGCGAGCAGCAGTTTGTATTAGTTAAAAAAAAAATGTAACACCTTAAAGCATAACATCCTGTTTACCGTTCAAATTTTTTTTTTTACAGTGCTTTCAGGTTCAAGAACTGCTTTACCCATGTTGATGTGTGATGGGGAATATTGTCCTGCATGAAAATTGCTCTCTGATTGGGTAATGAATGCAGGGATGGAATCAGCTTGTTGCTGAAGGAGCTTCTGAGAAACGTTTGCTTTCGTTCTGTCATGTATATGTAATAAGATGCTCAACTCTTGTGGCAGAAAACACCAACCCTGAACCCATGACTTTTCACCTCCACCTTTCACTGGCTTCTTTAAACACCAGTCTTTCCACATTTCGACGCATCAGATCCAAATAAATTAAACTTAGAACCAGTTCTCTGTACATACAGCCAACATTATCATAAACTAAGACTAAAACTTTGCAAATTGAAATAAAATAATACAAATTAACAATAAATGAAAAACTAAATTAAACCAAGAAAGGCACTGCAAAACTAACTAACATAATAATTAGCAAAAGTAATAAACATTTTTAAAATGAATAAGCACTTAGTCTGTGGCAGAACATTTGACCAGCGGCTGTTTAGGGATTTACCTGTAGACGGCACTTTTATAGGCAAACGCATGCATGGATTTACAAAAACATTTTCTATATAGACATAAAACGTGTTCTAATTGTTCATCATTTGCCAAAAATCTTAATTGAGTCCCGTTTAACATACATTAACATCTTTATAGGAAGGCTTTTGTCTTCATTCTTCATAATTTTTACTTTTATTTGTTTGTTCCATTTGCCTGGTTCAGTGTCTGTTCAATCAATTATTCTATTTATTTTTATTACTAAGATTTGCTCGAACTCTGATAAATTCATTCATTTTCCTTCGGCTTAGTCTCTTTATTCATCAGGGGTCGCCACAGCAGAATGAACCGCCAACTTATCCAGCATATGTTTTACACAGTGGATGCCCTTACAGCTGCAACCCAGTACTGGGAAACATCCATATACACTCAATCACACACATACACTACGGCCAATAGTTTATTCAATTCACTTATAGCGCATGTCTTTGGACTTTGGGGGAAACCGGAGCACTTGAAGGAAACCTACGCCAACATGGGGAGAACATGCAAACTCCACACAAAAACGGCAACTGACCCAGCTGGGGCTCGAATTAGCGACCTTCTTGCTGTGAGGTGACAGTGCTAACCACTGAGCCACCGTGCTGCCCTCTGATAAATTAGAAAATTCAGAAAGGGTATCAAAATGAAAACTAATAAAAAATGCTAAACTACCCAATCTCCTGAGGAAAGGTCAGTCTGGCCTTCTGATTTTTATTTATTTGTTTTTTGCTCAGTAAGTGACCAAACTTTCTTTAGACCAAACAGTCTTTACATTGTAAAGATGCGATATTCTAAAAATCCTGACTTTAAACAACCAACTTCTCTTGCTGTGTATGAAAGGGTCCTTAATCTGGACAACCTGCTGTTGGAGGGTTTCAGTCACTTTAGAACACGTCGCCATTTTGTAAAAAAAAAACTAGAAAGTTATGCTGACAGTTAAACTGTTTATCGCATATTTAAGAAATTTACCAGCAAGTTTCAGATCAACACCAATAGCTAGCTAGGGGCCGCTCTTTACTACACTTTGCCTAACTTCAAATAGGACTAATCTGGACGAAAACGGGGCGAAATTTGAATTTTGGAAATAGTTTAGCAAATAGCATGTGCTTTTACTTAGCACAAAACTGCAAATGTACATTTACATGTCAAAAACACCACAGTGAAAGTGTGTGTGTGTGTGTGTGTGTGTGTGTGTGTGTGTGTGTGTGTGTTAGTGTTGGATT